>MJUU01047334.1:5625-19089 GCA_002080025.1 Modiolus philippinarum | reverse complement strand
TGGACTCCTATGATATGAAAGTCCCTGTTAAAAAGATGAAATTTGTAATGTGTTTTCCCTTTTTGCCACACTGTAGATGTTTCATTCAATATTTAAAAACATATACTATAAGTCCACATATTACGAAGATAATATCCTATATTTCGAGTCTCGAATTGTGATACTTTCCATATCTAAATTCATCTTTAAAATAATCCAAAATGTTATAAGAAGACATGGACAGTGTCCCTGATGTAGATCGATGGTTCCTGCAGCATACGGATTGATATTTATTACTCTTTGAAATTTTAGAATTTACAATTTATATCTATCCAGCCATAAAAATAAAGTTTCCTGAGACATATTATTACACAGAAAATATGAAGAGCAACTAAATTATATATTTTTCGACCCATGCACATAATTATATCATATAAAGGTATCATGTCTATTTTCTTACAGTTTGATAAATAATGAATTATGATGTTATAAAATCGTAACCAGATGTGACAGAATTAATTTTGCAGGGGTCAAAACAGCTGGACACAGAATTAAACACTGATTAGGTATACCTAATTGCAACCGTATAATGCATTTATCACTTTTATTGAGAAAGTAAACACTGTAATAGGATGCTCGCTTTTTTGACATGTTAGAACATTAACAAGAACACAATAAAAGGAAAATATTGCTTGTAGTTAAAACAAAGTGTGCGGATATTTACGCTTATATGTTTTGCTTTTCATAAAATATTGCCCAATAATTACTTTTAAATATTAATTCTACTATTCATATGTGGTAAAATTTATTAAATTTGAATTCAGGAGTTCAAACTGTTTTTTCTGTGAGATTCCTTTTACGGTCAAATAAGTTACTTTGTTCTCACTAACCAGCAGCACCCCCTTTTGTATTTTATTTTTTCAATTTATTTTAAGTTTCTAAAGTTGTCATCTTCCAGAAACTGTGGACAGGTGTATATACATTTATCACATCCAACGTTCTAAATGAAAATTTTATTTGGAGTTAACTAAATCGTACATAATACCAATATTAATATCAACTGGTGTTATAATTATATTGAATGTTTCACCCTGTTGACAACAAGATCTGTTGTATCTAAGGAAGGGAGACAAGGTTGGGCGGTAAATTCCACCCCTGGTATTTACCGGCAGTATTTACCGGTAAATACCGGCCTGGAAAATACTCAAGTGGCAAATACTGGTCAATTGAACTTTTGATGGTAAAAATACTGCAAATATGTAAAAATTAATCATCTTAAAATAGTTAAAATACTTATTCACAATAACAGTTTATAAATGTAATATTTTATTTAATTTCATTATATCACTATCTACCTTATTGAATAAGAATAAGATGTTTCATGGTTGTTATAAAATAAGTCTTGTACATTAATTTTGAAAAAAAAATCATAAAAAATATTTATTATTTTATGCTTATCTTACTAGGTCAACTTTAAAAAGAATGTCAACTTTAAAAAGAAGGTCAACTGTCTCACAATTAGTAAATTAATTTGTAAATATAGGTAAAAATTACAGGTAATAATCATGATAATGCACATGGCCTCTAGATCAGTGACAACTTTATTATGGTCTTAATCACTAAAACAACAAAATTTCAAGGGAATGTTTATTCAAGAATATATTTTGGTATACTGTAAAAGGTTGGAAGTAATAAAATGTTGTAAATGGTTTCCTGTTCTATAGAAAGTTTAAGATCTACATGGAAACAAAATAAACTGTCCAGTGAAAGTAAACTTCAGGTATTCTATGCATGGCTTGAATTAAAGTAACTTTAACTTTGAGATGCATTAAAAGTCTGAATATAACAAATTAGAAAAATACAAAAAAGTAAGAAAACAATAACCATTAAAAAAAAGAATAAAGAGGGAAAAAGCAAACACCTACACAATGTATTTAATGGTATCCATAAGCCACATGATGAGTTCTTACAGGGTATGAATTCCACTCTAGTCAACTGACCAGTTTTTGCCCAATTTACATTCATCGTGTGTCCATGTGTTGTTTTACAGCAATTTTCCTTTTACTGAATGCAGTTTCAATAGGATTTTTGGTAGCTCTCCAGGTAATTAAATAGGTTTTTCAATAGCAGTTTGGCCTTCAAGGTTACAAGGTCACCAAATGCCCATTCATACATGTAGTTGGGTGTGTGCCAATTTACCTGATGCTGATTTCACCCACAGAGATAAACATTTGAACTATTATTATGTATTGGAACAAACAAAGGGAAGGGATGAACTTTATATAGACTAAATTTAAACAGTAATAGTACAACTTTGTGATTTCTTATCGTATTGTATGAAAAAATGCATCTTTATTCTTGATTGGCTATGTCAATATTAAAAACAAGTTTGGGTGAACTTGACTTGTTTTCTGTTGAAATTGACATCAGGTAAACTGGCCCATATCCAAGACAAATACAATGAATGGCTATGTGACCTTTCTACCTTGAAACTTCTATTGAGAAACCTACTGTAACTACCTGGAGAGCTACCAAATTTTCTATTCTGAGTGCATCGAGTAATAGGAAAATTGCTGTAAAAATCTACAAAGAGATTAATTTAAGGGCTTTTTAATAGCATATAAATAGAGGAGTTGCCCAATATAATTTAAGTTTCCTTCAAACCATGCTAGGTACAGTGTTACTGTATAAATTCCAGGATGGCAGGCATAGAAATTAACTTTTTTACCCACAAGCAATTTTTTGCTTGTGGTAATTTTCTTAACAAGCAAAATGTGCAATTTTTTGAATTTCACAAGCAAAATTAATCTTTTGAAAGCAAATTGGTCAGTTTTCTCTGAAATTCATTACCTTTTCACAAAGCATGCTCTATTTACTCACTAACTTGTTTTCTCTACACATTTGACTTCAAAGTATAAGAGATTATAGAATCCTAACAATTTTGTCATCAACGATCATTGTCAAACTTTTGTTGGTAAACCCGGTCATATTTTAGGATACAGGTAGAAAGATCCATCACAGAGATTCTTGATACTCGTAGATGACAAGGTGTGACTGTGTCTTGACTAAAACTATAACAATGTTTAAACAAGATTAATAACATTAATGAGCGTAACTCATGCAGTTTGACTAGGACATTTTTCACAGTTTTCAGTGAACTCGTCTCACAGGGACTTCTGTTTTAATTTTGGGCTCTCCGTATCCCAACGTTTTCCTGACTTTGCTTGGACTGTCACTAACATTTTTATTTATTCGCTTAAACTAATTCGAAATCATGTTCGATACTGTGTACAGTGTAAACAACCTTTCTACTGTCCTATCGGAAAATTTCCAATGTGCGGAGCACCACATATTGTGATTCGGAAGAAGACCGAAAGGATCCGAAAATTCAGACCAACTGACTAGTCTGGCGTTACCGCCCTTGATTTCTCCCTCGAAATCTTCTGAGTGGAGCTTCCGCGGAACTGCAATTTAAAGAGGTCGGAACCCAGCCTAACCAAATGACCGGGGACAGACGGAAACCAGTTCTACTTACGAATCTGTAAACTATCGGATCTAAAATGTTCAGACGCAAAACTTTGCCCCGTGTTTAAATCTGCAGACGCAATTGATATTTTCCACACGCATTTTGCGTCTTAGCGTCCGTTAATTTCGACCTCTGGGGTGGTCAATTCAATTGACCAGTAAATGCCAGTAAATGCCGGTATTTACCAGCGGCATGGAAAATATTCATAAATGCCGGTATTTTGCCAACCTTGAAGGGAGATAAGTCATTTCTTAAATACCCGTATGTTCGGATAACAGAATGAAATAAATAAATTACGTCTTCGAAATATTCACACTCGACGAAATGAAATGGTCAACCACGTGGGCAAACCCGCGAAAATCTGTCAAAATACAAATTCGACAGACGACAAATTGTCAGGCGAATTTCCTTTGCTTCTGACACCAATGTCAGAAAATTGGCCTCGTGATATATTACACAAGGTCCTGGGACTAATATAACAGGGATTTGAAACATTCACATTTCTTACAATTTCGGTGTCTCGGCAGATTTACCTGTAAATCGTCGTATTTTTTAGCATTTCTCTGTTGAAACATAGGAAAGTTTTAGTACACTTTACAGCTACATTTTTCCACCGATTTTAATACAAAGAACACTATTTTATTGGAAAAAGATTGCTGAAAATCATAAGATAATTTTTTGTAAAATAAATTTATTCCATAGTACACAAACTCTGCTCTTAAACTTGGGTAATTTTGAATTTTTTAGAAATATACCACGAAATTTTACACTTCATGACGTTTTTTTCAGTACACTTTCTATTTTCCCACAAATATTTAATGCTACAAAATTTATATGATTGAAAAGATGAAACTTCGATGCGAATCATGGCATATTTTTCTTTAAATTTAGTTGAAAATTTAGTTGTAAAATACACAGGGAAAAGTTTAGTGTTTGAACTCAAAAACTTATTTCTAAAAATTGCATGAGCGTGGTCACATCAGTCAAAATTTATCAGCACTGTTAAAAATCTTTCCTGCATAAATTATATATGACTATAAACCCAATACAAAGAGCTTTATACTGATAAAATTTCGTAATGGTAGGATGGAATTTTACAGGTAAACTAACGAGTTAAAAGTTAGCAAATTTTCTTGATTTTCATTGTTCTGACGCTCATTAATCATCGATAACTGTCACTTGTTTATTGCACGTGTGACCGGAGCTATTTTCAAAGAGTCTAAATAATAGACAAATGATAGAGTACAACAAACCTTTCCAAGCGTCTGACAATAAATTTCTGGCGAGATAAGAAAATCCAGCAATCCAGAAACTAAAGCCAAAATATGAAGCCAATTATTTTAACAATTCTACCTTAAACAATTCAATAGTGGTCCACAGCTGATGGAAAATTTCTCTAAAGAGAAAAAACAGACAGATTGGCTCAAACTACAGGGCCATGAAGGGCAATCAGGATATGGGGATTTGACGGCGCCAAGTGATGGTCTTTCTATTTAGAAAACCATGACTAAGTTCTTTAAGTTTGCGGATGGGAAATTAGAAGGGCAACATATGGCATTGACAACGCTGAGTGATACACTTTCTAATTAGTTTGTAAATATCTTAGGATGGTTCAATGTTAGAAATCCAAGGTTCAATGTTTCTAAATTATAGAAGCTGCTTCATGGTATAAATATTAGGTTCGTCCTCTGGGATCCAAGTTACTGTCCTCTTTTTGTTAAAGAATCAATTCTGATGAAATTTTATAATTTAATTAGTGATATGTACATAAATTCATTTCATAACAGAAAAACAATTATCAACAAAACTCTCAACTGAAAGAGGCAAAACCTAAATTTTTGGACAGGGAAATTAAACTCCCCATTTTAATGGTTTCCTTTTACAGCAATTTTCCTATTACTGGATGCACTCACAATAGAAAATTTGGTAGCTCTCCAGGTAGTTACAATAGGTTTCTCAATAGAAGTTTGACCCTCAAGGTAGAAAGGTCACACCCCATTCATTGTACTTGTCCTGGATATGGGCCAGTTTACCTGGTGTCAGTTTCAACAGGAAACAAGTCAAGTTCACCCAAACTTGTTTTTAATATTGAAATACAATGTTGTAGCCAATCAATTTTTTCATGCAATAAGATCAGAAATCACTAAGTTGTACTATTACTGTTTAAATTTAGTCTATATAAAGTTCATCCCTTCTCTTACATAATAATAGTTCAAATGTACTTTATCTCTGTGGGTGAAATCAACATCAGGTAAATTGGCACACACCCAACTACATGTATGAATGGGCATTTGTTGACCTTTCTACCTTAAAGGCCAAACTGCTATTGAAAAACCTATTGTATTACTTGGAGAGCTACCAAAAATCATATTGAAACTGCATCCAGTAATAGGAAAATTGCTGTAAATATTAATTTTCATTACTGGCTCTTAAGTAGACAGACAAAAATTAACTCCCCTTTTTAAATTCAAAATCCCTATACTTTTTGAAAAATGGCCAAAATCTTAGAAAAAAATGTGGCAGAAAAGCGAAATAATTATTTACAACAAAATTTTTAAAAACCGAAGTCAACCCTACATTCTACCAGTCTAAATAGACTACTGTAGAAGAAGAAGGCTGAAAGTCCTAATAATAAAGGAACCTACCTTGAGAGTGACTTTTCTGTAAAAGTGAGGAACATCAATTCCATAGGGTTTAAATAATCTCAGAAAATTAATTTTAGTAACATGGTGCCAAATTTAGCCAGCAAATAAAATCTTAGCTTTCATTTAAACGTCCAATAAAAATAAAAGATACAAGTTTGTTATGCCTCGATTTCAAAAAAATACACAAGTAAGAGCGCCGAACGCTCCCGAACTGTAAAACCTAAAATCCCGAGAATAATTTTCGGAACTCCTCGTGAGTCGGACATTGCAAATTTAGACATTTGAAGTCGAATTTAACAAATTTAAACCCTTTTAAACAGAGTTTAAGCTTTCAAAAACTTATAATGTGGAGTCAAATCAAAATTACAAAGACCCCGGATAATTTATACAAAATAAAACGTTCCAAAATTACGACGGAAACGGACTTAGAAGATCGAGCACTACACGTGTTCGTAAAATTTTGAAAACAGGTAACTAAACTGTCAAAGTTCACTTTAAATTCATTATCAAAAAGGGGTACCCGTTACAGTATATAGTCTCTAACATTGTTTCCAGTTTATTACGTATATTTCTCACATTGAGATAGTTAAATTTTCACATTTTAAAGTTCGAGGTTTATCCGAGAACTACCTCGAACTTTAAAATGTGAAAATTTAACTATCGAGATGTGAGAAATTATCGTAATAAACCGGAAAACAATGTTAGAGATTTTTTCTCTAATTCCTACTCAATTTATTTGACGTAAAGCGATCTCCGTAGTCTACAGTCTCAAGTATGCCGCCATTTCGTTGCTATAATCGTTGCTATGTGTATCATTGCGCCTTTCATTGAAAGGGGTGTTGAGTGTAATATTTTTGATAAAAAATGTCATATTATCAATAAATTCAGATATCTTAGTCATAAAATGTAAAAATCAATTCACTAGACAATGATGCAGGTGTTAATTTCATCAACATCCGGTTGCACTATTTGTAGATACCGACACGAGACAACCAATCAGCAAGTGAGATCAATGTCTAAACATGTTGATTATTAAGTTCATCTAACATCATTTGGGAAGTATTTATTTTGAACAAGAATTAGAGAAAACATCATCTACAACAATAAAGGATTTATTAAATGGAACATCTTTATATATTATGAGACATTAATTATTGGATGAACAACCCAATTCCCCAGTTGTTCACATGGTGGAGAATTTAAAATAACGTTTTGACATTTTGGATTTATTTGATCATGGCTTTTAGTTTTATTCATTCTACACCAGAAAGGGATGATATGACTAACCCGTTTTATTCCAACCCTGGATTTCAATCTTCTGTGTTTGCACCAAATCATCCGGTTCCAAAAGTGACATTGAGCAAATTTAGTGGCTACCAACAAGAAGACGGCGCAAAGTTTTTGAATGAATTTATATCGTATTGCACTTTTAATTCCATTTTTGATGATTCGCGTAAGGTTGCTGCATTTCATCTTCATTTAACGGGACCAGCGCTAATTTGGTTTAATGCACTGGACAGGCAATCTAAATCTTCATGGATATCTCTGGAACAGAACTTTGTTCACCAATACGCAAATCCAGATGTATTTGACCCTGCTATGGTGGCAGAAGCTGAAATATTTGAGAACCTTTCGCTGCAACATTCCCAGCAAATTGAAGATTTCCACAGCAAAATATTAGAAAAAGGGACAAAATTAGGTAAATCGCAAAGAGATTTAATCTCTCGATTTGTGAGTGGACTTCCAGCACAATTAGCATTTTTCGTCCGTGCTAAGAACATTTCTACTTTAAAGGATGCTTTAACTTCAGCAAAGCTGGGCGAAGCATATGGATACAGGACTGGACATTCCGTTTCAGCAAGTCGTCTCCAAAAACCGAACGCCGTGTCCACTCGGGAACAAGACACAACGAGTAAACAACTTGAAGAACTCACAGAGCGAATACGGACACTTGAAAGTCGTGAAACCAGAAATCAAGACGTTGATCCTGTTCGCCGTACTAACCACACCCGTACCGAGCAAAATGTTAGTGTTATTTGCTTCAAGTGTTCTGGGCAAGGACATACGAATCGAAGGTGCAATTGGACTGGGTTTGGAACATCTCAACCTACTACGCAGTGTCAAATATGTGAGCAGTATGGACATATAGGAAAGAACTGTCGTGTATTCCGAAAAGCAAATATTCCAGGGAACCAGGGAAACGCGCCGTCGGGCCCAAGAAATAGTGTTGTCGTATATATTCTAGATAGTGCTTCTCACCCATTGATTTTAGGATGTCAGTATTTCATTTCTAAGGGTATAATTATAGATTTTGCAAATTGTTCTTTAAGTTGTGATACACGAAATGTGAAAGTGACAAATGCACGTACTGTTTCTATTGCACCAAATTCCGAACTTACTATAATGGCGAAAGTTCCGAAAAGGATTTTAATAGGACAACAATGCTTCTGCATTGCAATCAATCCTAATGGACAAAGGTATTTTATTAGCAAAATCATTGTGTAGTGTTTCCACGGATTTTACAATTCCTGTGAGAATATTTAATGTGGGAGATAAATCAGTCTATTTAGGTAAGGGCATTTTACTTGCTATTTTTCAATGTATTGATGATAGTTATGACATTACTCCCATGAGTGACAATAATTTACAATGTTCAAATGTCAATGTGACTGATCAGAATGTAAATGAAAATTTAGAGAATTTTAAATCTAAATTGATTTAACAGGAACTGAAAGAAATATTTTAATGCAGAAATTATGTGATTACAAAAATGTTTTTGTCACTGATGATAATCCAGGTTTAGGAAAAACAAAGGTAGTAGAACACAAAGTTATGCTTAAACCAGATTTTGTATCTAAACACCATCGCCCGTATAGATTACCCCCTGATAAAAGAGAGGTGTTACGTCATCAGTTAGATGAATTACTAAAACAAGTTAAATGAAAAAGAAGATATTCCAATAACAAGTCCTATAGTTCTTGTTTCAAAAAGAAATAAACCAAAAGATAAACCATCTGAAATAACTAAGGAATATAGTCTGTCCTCTTATAGGTTTTGTTGTAAATTCTCAAACACAAGATTTTAGGTATAATATTCCCGATTTGCAGGAATTAACAGAATCTTTTACTGAAAGAGTTCCTAATTATATAACATCAGTAGACTTGAGCTTAGGTTTTTTCAAATGTCCATTTCCCCGGAGTCTACTAAATATACCGCATTTAATACATGCTTTGGAACTTACAAATTTTTACGACTTCCGATGGGATTGAGGACTTCGCCAAATTCATTCCAACTTCTTATGGACAAAGTTTTAGATGGTTTAACATTCAAATCATTGTTGTGCTATTTAGACGATATATTAGTATGTTCAGAAACATTTGAACAACATATTCAAGACTTGACAGATTTGTTTGAAAGACTTCAGAAGGCAGGTTTAAAATTAAACCCTTTGAAATGCACGTTTGCTGCTAGGAAATGCGAATTTCTAGGTCATGAAATTTCCAAAGATGGAATAAAACCGCCAGGTAATAAAGTGGACAGTATATATAATTTTCTGGTTCCTAAAACTGTAAAAGAACTCCGCAGAGTGTTAGGAATGTTCAACTGGTTTAAGAAATATATTCCTAATTATACAGCCATAGTTAATCCACTTACCAAATTATTATGGAAGAATGTTTGTTTTAAATGGGAATCAGTTCATGCTTTTGATGAATTGAAACGTTTACTGATTAATTCACCGGCATTAGCATTCCCAAGATATGATCTTCAGTTTCACATTGCTGTAGACACCTCTAGCAAGGGTATAGGATATGTTTTATATCAAATTCATGAAGACAAGTCTAAGCGTGTTGTGCGTTTTGGATCTAAAGGATTATCCAAATGGCAACAATCATATGGCCCGACAAAACTTGAACTGTTAGGAATGGTTACAAGTATATTAGATTGCGCCCCATACGTGAGAGGCAGACATTTTGTTGTTGAATGTGATCATCAAGCTTTGAGACCATTATTTCAAAAGAAATTGAAAGGAGCTATTTACGAACGTTGGTTGGCAATATTGCAACAGTTCGATTTTGAAATTATTTACAAACCGGCTTCAGAGATGTGTGTCCCTGATGCTCTTTCGAGAAAAACATTATTTTCCGAAAATGTAAATACTAGCCCCGATGAAGAAGACCCGTTTTTCCCGTACGTTGATGAAAAACAGAGAATACACACTTACCAAATGGTGAAACACTTTCATCACTTTTTAAACATGCGAAAACTGCCAGTTTTGTAAAAGTTTCACGAAATAACTTTGATCAATATGACGCCGATACCGAGGACAATTTACCATTTCATAGCAAAGATATTTTCAATAATTATCCGAAGAAGTCTATTTTTCCGGTTTTGAAGTCTAAATCTATGAGTGTAAAACCTCTGACCACGAATTCTGACAAAAGTGAAAATAGTGTAATTAACTACAATTGCAAAATCTGATAAGGGCAGTGATCTGGACAATGTTGCAAGTGATAATTTTTCTGATACTGTCCAACCCATCAATACTGAGGGGTCATGTCCCGAAACAAACACTCAATCTAATGACCTCTCCAGCAGCATGTCATCAACATTAGATACAGATAATTTCAAACAATTTGATTTCACTCATGACAAGTTTAAGCTGTTGCAACGCAATGATCCGAAATTGTTACCACTAATTACTTATCTATCAACTGGTAATCTGCCGAAATCCCCAAAAGACAGCTCGTAATGTTTTATTGAAACAAACTGATTATGCATTATTTCATGGTATATTATTCCATTCACGAATAGCGAAGGCCAAACGGACAAAACATTTATCACACTATCAAATTGTTGTTCCTGAAAGTATGACTAAAACTATTTTGGAGTTATATCACGATTCCACAATGGCCGCTCACGGTGGAATACGACACTTTAGACAAAATTAAAGAGTTTTATTTCTTCAATATGTCTACAATTGTTAGTGACTATGTCAGGTCATGTATAGAATGTCAGAAGAGAAAACATAACAAACATTGCTCGAAAACGAAAATTACGGCATATCCTACTCCATTACGCCCGTTTGATGTATGGCAAATTGACTTGTATGGACCTTTACCACTTACACAAAGAGGAAATTCTTATTTATTTACTGCTGTTGACATGTTTTCAAAGTTCAATTATGCCATTCCGATAGCAAACAAAGATGCTATTACTGTTTCTAATGCTCTTTTTAAACTTTTCACCACTTTTGGAGTTTGTGATACGCTTATCAGTGATCAAGGAAGCGAGTTTATTGCTACAGTTACAATGGAACTATGCAAAATGTTAAATATTAAGCAACAGTTTACACCTAGTTTTGTACACCACTGTTTAGGTGCATGTGAACGTACGCATTCGAATATTGCTGAACGTTTAACTCCGTATATGGAAAGTCGCCAGTGGGATGAAGTTATTTTTGCCATTACTTTTTCTTTAAATTCATCAGTTAATTCATCATTAGGATATTCTCCGTTTGAAGTTTTGTTTGGACAAAGACCAAAATTTCCGCTAACGAACCGACTAATGCCGAAAGACTTGGAAACGTTTCCCAAAGATATGAAATCATACATGTCATCTCAGAAAACAAAATTGGAAATTATACAGCAACACGTGAAGGACAATATTGCGGACTCTCAGTTACGAATGTTGGAGAATGCGAATAAAGACATTGCCAACGAACCAAACATTCAAATCGGTGATTATGTGTTCCTCAAAGAACAACCGACCGGACAGGGACAGAAACTGAAACCACAATACACGGGACCTTATGTAATTCATGAAATGCCGTCTGATCACATGATTCAGCTACTAGATCCTTCTGCAAAGAGACAATTCAATTTAATTCACAGAGATCGACTAAAACCGGCTTACATTCGGCACCCTAATCCATCGCCGTATTTCAAAGTTGTAAAGTCAAAAAAGGACATCAATTTGATCAATCAGTCTACACAGACACAAGGAGAAAAAGGCGTGGACATCGTCAATAAAAAATCAACAGAAGTTAGTCGTTCCCAGAGACAGACGAGAAAACCAATCAGATTTCGAGATTCCAATTAAAGACTTGCCAACATTCTCGTTATCTTCAGATTCTGAAGGGTTTCACAAAATAAAGAGAGTTTTAGCACAACGGAAGAATAAGAATGGAAATGAATATTTAGTGCATGTCTCCGGGGAACCAGCCGAAAATGCTATCTGGGTACCCCTTTCAAATTTGAATCCCAAAGCCAGATATGCAATTAAAATGCGCCCACCTCCTCATTTGTAAATTTTGTAAATATTTTTTTTGTCATTTTCCTTTGTTTAAATTTTTTTTTTAATAATTTTTGCCCATTTTTGCTAGAGAGATTTTGTGAAGATATTGAACTTTAGCCATAATAATCTGTTTTTAATAAACATAAAGATTATACTTAGGGAAGTTTCAATAAATTATTAAAAAAATGTGTTATAAATAACAGTAATATCTTAAAAATAATTATTTCTTTTTGTATATCAAGTTTAATAAACTGCAATGGTAACATTTTAAGAATTCAATTATAGAGTTTACAAAAGTTAAGATGTCATTTTTCTGATCATGATTGATTTTTCAACATTTGTCTATTTTTACTAGAAATTTCTACATTATGAAATATAATTATTCATGACATGTGTATAAATGTGTGTATGTCTCCAAGTTGATCTTCTGGCCAGGGATTAACAATTATGATTGTGTATTATATATGTTATTGTGTACTGAATATTTATCTTTCATGAAACAAATTAAGAGTTTGTAGTCCTGCTAGTATTGACATGTATATGCTATTAATCACATGCATCACGAAATTTGATTTGATTTGTTTTTTTATTGCTGAGCCTTTGTATGTTCTATTTTTTTTAAGTTTGTTTTTGATTTGTTGTTTTAATAATGTATATTTATGTAAATATTTTTTTTGTCTTTTATACCAAAAAANCCTTTTTCGGGACACCGGGATTTGCCATTTTTTAGCTCGGGAAAACGGGATTTGAAAAATTTAAGTTCGGGATTCCGGGAAAAAAATATGTCGGGACGCCGGGATGTCTGTTATTTAAGCTCGGGATTTCGGGATTTTCAGTATCGGGATCCGGGATGCATATATTTAGCTATTAACATGTAAAAAGGTCAAAATTTGTGTATTTTTAATAAATTGATTGAATTCCATCGTGTAGACCGAATTATCTGTCGTTTACTTTCTATTTTTATTTTTTATTTTCAAAAAGTCAGATCAGTAAAAGATGAACATAGATGATAAAAGTAGC
>MJUU01047333.1:90324-101743 GCA_002080025.1 Modiolus philippinarum | reverse complement strand
GATATTAATATTTTAATTGAAACTTTGAATAATGATGAAACTAACAATTCCAGATTACGAATGTTTCTCAGCAAATAAGAATTAAAAACAAAAAAGCCAAAAGAAATAGTGGTGGAATTATAGTATATATTAAAGAAGAAATAAAAAAGGGAATACAACTATCAAAAAATGTTTCAAAATCATCAACTAGAATATTGTTCAAATTAGACAAAAAATTATTTGGTTAAAATGAAGACTTGTTTATATGTGGAGTGTACATTCCACCTTCAAACTCACCACGTTATGATAATGAATATGAAACATTAGAAAAAGAAATTCATCATATTTCTCAAAATGGTCAAATACTAATGATGGGTGATTGGAATTCAAGAACCTCAAACTTACCAGACTTTATTGTAGATGATGAAAACAATGACCATTTCAGTGAAATTTTACCAAATAGCTACACTGCAGATTTACAATTTTTAAGAAAATTACAAGATAATACTATAGATATACAAGGTAGAGAACTACTGGACCTCTGTGTTTCAGCCAAACTTAGATTTTTAAATGGTAGATTTATTGGAGATCTTTTAGGAAATGTTACATGTTTTAATAAATATGGTTGTAATGTTGTGGACTATGCAATCGTGAGCGAAAAACTCTTGTCCACTATTAAATATTTTAGAGTTCAATTACCAACCCATTTCTCTGGTCATAATCAATAAATAACTTATTTAGAATGTGATAGAAAGATACAAAACTATCCAGTTGAATATAATAAAAAAGAATATGAATTTAAATGGACTAAACTTTCAAAAATGTTATTAGAAAAGGAACTATGTGAAAACTATACATGCCAAAGTATTATAAATTATAAAGAAATTCATTTTGAAAAAACTTGAGATGGAGCCAACTTAGCAAGTGATAAGATATCAGAAATTTATATAAATTTATCAACTAAGTGTATGAAACAAAAATATTTCAAAAAGAAGAAAAGGAAGAAGAAATCTCCTCATATCAATAACCAGTATTTTGACTAAGAAGTATGGAAAAAAAGTATAGCAAACAAATGAATTTATCCCCTTTAATCAAGAAATCAGACATAAATTTCTATATAAATCATTAAGAAATATTGTCCAAAAATTTAAAAACAAAATATAAGCAAAGTATAATTAATAAAATAAGTAATCTTTCTTCAATGAAAGTAAAGAATTTTGGACAATATTAAAAAATATAAAATATGAAAATGACATATCAGATGAACCAGGGCCCGTGTCATCGAAGGTGTCTTAGGACTAAGACATGTATTAATTAAGACCACCTGATGACAAATCTTAGTCCTAAGTGGGTCATCGAACATATCCTAAGTTAGGATACATCTCAAAATTTATCCTAACTTTAGGACTGCTATAGAGGTGTCTTAAGTCTGTCTTAACTTGTAGAATTGACAAAATTATTTGTTCTTCTCCATGAAAATTTTACTTAATTGGTTCTTACAAATGAAACATACATATTTTTGAATTTTACGGTCAAATTTGATACGTTAAATGAATTTTATTCATCATATACAATCATGTAACAAAAGCGCACGAGATTTTCTTTCATCATTGTTCATTATATTTGATATTGACAGTTTAAAATCATCTCACCTGTTGATTTCTCTTCATAAGAATATCGATTTCAATAAAAAAACTATTAGATTAAAATGTGAAAACCAAAAACAAAAACACATTTATTTTTCATAATTTCCATTTTTATATATCAGTAAAAATGCAGCTACAATTTGTCAAAACTACTTGCAATTAATTGTTTAAATATTCACAAAAGATGTCATTGTTGTTCTTAAAATTTTTGAAATAATATTTGTCCGTTCATGCCATTAAAATGCCATTAAAAATTTGTTTTCCCAATTTAATTAAAGTTAAAAACTACACTTAAGACCAAAGGTAGGACATCTTTACTAAGATGGTCTTAGGACAGCTTCGATGTGCACCCTAAGATATGTCATAAGACAGTCCTAAGATGGTCCTAATTTTCGTCTTAAGATATGTCTTAGGACAAATTTTAAGGTACTTTCGATGACACGGCCCCAGAAATTAATCTAAATCAATTCGCTAATCATTTTAAAGATCAAGGAAATCCTATTAAAATTGATCGAATATTTAAATCAAATAAACATTGAATTAATAAATCAAGAACATAAACTCATCAAAAAAGAAACTGATAAGCCTATAACAATTTCAGAAATTAAAGATCAAATTAAAAGACTAAGAAATGGTAAAAGTTGTGGACCTCATCTTATATGCTATGAAGTAATAAAGAGCAGTAGTTCTGCTCTATTAACATCTTTAGCCAAATTGTTTAATCTAATATTAGATACATCCTTGATGTATCTAATATTAGATTAATTGGTTTTGTCTAAGGGTTAGAAAATGATATTAACCAATCAGCCACCAAACATGAAGATCTTTCAAGAATATATTCTAGCTGGCTGTGTGACGGGTGCCATGCGTGGAGCAGATCATGCTTACCCTTCCGGAGCACCTGATGATACCTCAGTTTTTGTAGCGGTTCACACTGCTAGTGCTTTAGTTTTGTATCGTTCTTGTTCATTTTTGATTATTTGTTTTGTCTTTGTCATACTGTCTCAATTCGTGTTGCTGTGAATTGCCGTGATTTTGGATTTATGATTTTAGAATTTCCCCTTTCCTCGTTCGTGCTTCGGTATTCGTTTGCCGATGTATTGTATCCAGAAAAATGGAATCATTCTTATATTGTTCCTATTTTCAAAAGTAGGGACACCTCTATTCTATCAAATTACAGAGATTTTCCCTCATAAATTGCCTGAGTAAATTATTTAACTCTATTATAAATATGCGACGTTTAAACATATTTGAAGATAAGATAAATCCATCACAATTATTTGGATTTCACAAGAACAGTAGAACTTCTGATAGTATATTAATTGTCAAAACTTTAATAAACAAATATGTTAATACTGATAAAAAGAAATCATATGGCTGTTTCGTAGATTTACTGAAAGCATTTGATTCTGTTTGGAGAACCGGATTGCTATACAAACTCTTAAAAAATGATAAAATAGGTCAAAATTTAAATTATGTCATTAAAAATATGTACAGCAGAACTACTGCATCAGTAAAATCTAAAAATCTATTATCAGAGAATATATATATAGAAAGAGGAGTGAAACAAGGTGATAGCTTGAGTTCGTTGCTCTTTAATATTTTCATCAATGATATTCCAGATAATTATTATGAATATTGCAATCGTGTCACTTTACAAAACAAGTCTTTAAATTGTTTAATGTTTGCTGATGACTTACTTTTACTATCTGAAACTCCAGAAGGACTTCACAATTCTATCAATAAACTAAATGAATATTGTCTTAAGTGGCAACTTGGTATAAATGTTAAAAAAAACTAAAACTATGATATTTCAACAAAAACATATAAGTTAAAAAGAATGAGTTTTTTTCTTAATGGTGAAAAAATAGAAAAAGTACTAAAATATAAATATTTAGGCAATATAATTGAGTTTTCGGGAAAGTTTCATTCACCTCATTTAGAACTGTCAAAAAAGGAAACAAAGTAATGTTTTCAATGTTTAAATATCTAAATCCATTATCAAATGTACCTTTAAACATTTATAAAAAGCTGTTTGAATCTTTAGTAAGACCAATTTTTACATATAACTCAAAAATTTGGTATATGGACTTTCATGAAAAAGTCATTAAATCCACAGAAAGAAATAAAAATAATGATAAATTTGATAAAGTATCACTGACTGATAGTAGTTTAATAGAAATAACAAACTTAAAATTCTGAAAATTCATCTTAGGCCTCAGTAAACAATATGTCAGCTAGAGCAGAACTTGTTCAATATCCACTTGATACATATATTAAAGCACAATCAATTAAGTATCTAGTTAGACTCTTCAGTCACACTAGTAATTCTTTATTAGATTATGCATTTTTATTTATTATTATTTAAACCAAAAAGAGGATGAAACTCATTTCTTTTTTTAATGTCCAAAATATAACCTTATTAGACAGGAATTTAAAATCAAAAATATAAATATTGTTGAAAACAATTATAATAACAATACAAATATTGTTGATATTATCGTCATCGGATCACTTGCAATATGTTGCTCCATTTATAAAAAAGTCACTTATACTGAGAAAAGTGGACAAATGATTGCATGGTTCACCAACAACAATATAAAAAAATGTAAAAAATACGTATAGAGTCGTATAATTTTGTATATTTTATATCATGTTGTACTTTGTCTGTATGCTTGTATATATGCTTTCAACCCTTAGGGGTACAAATAGGCATTTCTTACAAAAGTTAATTTATATTTCACTGTTAATTTCCCATACAAATAAGATGTACCACCTGCAACAATATATATAGAATAACATATATGAATTTATTTGTTTTATCTGACGAAACATGACATAAGGGGACGACCATTTGATTTTTAAGAGGGGGCGATTTTGTAAATTTTATTTATTGATGCTAGTGAAAATAAATATTCTGATCCTACTTCTCATGAAAATAAATATTTTAATTTTGATTTGAAGAATATTTTTTTGTTGCAAATGGAAATAAATAATTTGAGGAAACATTGGTTCAAATAAATAATTTGTTCGAGATTTTCATGAAAACAAATAAATTTTCTATGCAAAATCGCCCAAACCCACCCCTGAAAATCAAATGGTCGTTCCCTAGGGAACATATGAAGAACAATTATATTGCTTGGTCCTACCATGTATTAGAAGAGACTTTGTCTCATGTTATTGGTGGATCCGCGGGTTTGAACCCACTTTTTCTGGATTTGTTTTTAATTTCGTGCAGAATATAGGTAAAAATTGAAAAAAAATGTTTAAAAAACGACTGGATCGGAACTCCTCTTTTTTCGAAGGCTGGATCCGCCGGTGCATGTGCATGTATTCAATACTCTTTCATTGTTCCAAGTACCATACATATAAAATATCTCCCCAACGCCTCAATTTGCACTACATAGCATCTATCATTCGTTTGACCTACCGAGGGGATGACATTCCCCCGCGAAAGGTCAAATCAAAACGAGATTTCTTTGTAATGCTGTTTTGTTTTTGTAAGACACATATCATACCCCCGCTAAACAAATGTTAATACTGTAGATGCTGCACAGTCAAAATCCTTACTACATGATCTGTCTGCAAAATGAAATCTTGCCAACATCAAAACTTTAGGACAAGTTGTGCAGAAAAGCTATGAACTCTCTATTACCAATTCACTAAAAAAATAACTAAGCTCAACAATGCAAAAAAAAACAAAAAAAAAAAAAAAAAAAAAAACAAAAACAAAACAAAAACAAAAAAAAAAACAAAAACAAAGACAAAAAAACAAAAAACAAAAAACAAACAAACAAACAAAAATCAAAATCCAAAATCCTTACCATGTCATGCACATCCTAAATAATATAGATATGAAAAAGAAAGGAAATGGGGTAAATGTCAAGGAGACAACATCCCATATCCAGGTTAAAAGGACCCAAAACAAAGCATCTAGGGGTCATCGTACGGTCTTCAGTAAGGAACCTCAAACCATATAGCAAGCCCTAAATGGCCCCAAAAAAGGTAAAAAAGTGAGTAAATCAATGGAAACAAACCACATCCAATAACTTAAATATCAAGAAACTAAAATTTTATAAGAAGACAAGGACAAGCCAATGACCAACACATTCCTGACTTGGGACAGGCGCAAAAATTGCTGTGGGGTTAAAGTCGTTTTCTTGGATCCAAACCCTCCCCATATGTGTGGTGAATGGCTAAAAAATAAATACACAAAAAGACTCACAGAAAAAATCAAACAAGAAAAAATTCCAACTTATCAAGTTATCAAGTACAAGTGATCCGCAAAATAAAACATTCCTAGCCTTAAACTGTAGGAGAAGTTGCGCGGACAAAACTTTGTACTCTCTATTGCTAATTCACAAGAAAAATGACTTAAGTTCAACAATGTATATTTTACAGATAAATACACCAAATCAAAATTCTTATCACATGCACATCTTCAAAATAGGTCCAAATGATCTACAAAATAAAAACTTTGTAGCATTAAAACTGTAGGAGGAGTTGTGCGGACAAACCATGTACCCCCTCGTACGGACGATGGACAGACAGTGGTAAAACAATATATTCTGCATGCTGAAGTGAAATATCCAGGTAGATCCTGTAATTTGATTGGTTACCTTGACGAGGGATATGAGACCGTGTTCCCGTGGTCGCAAACTTACAATTTTTAATCGCTTTTAAAAGAAAAGTTATAGCACTTCTAGCAGAGTATGATTATTTGTGCTTCACAGGGGATACGGGTTCATATTCCTGTGCCCTATATCCCCCGTGAAGATTCCAGAATAACATATAATATCCCCGATTTTTCGTCGCGGGGGAATAATAAAAAAGTTAAAATAGAAAAGATGGACGTCCAACAGGTACATGTAGTATTTGCACCATAGAGGCAGAAGAATTCGGCATAGTTTACATGCATTACAATCAAACAAAAAAATAAA
This sequence comes from Modiolus philippinarum, assembly GCA_002080025.1. Classification (NCBI taxonomy): domain Eukaryota; kingdom Metazoa; phylum Mollusca; class Bivalvia; order Mytilida; family Modiolidae; genus Modiolus; species Modiolus philippinarum. Next base: position 95,178 of record MJUU01047333.1, on the reverse strand, counting down.
TGTGTATTGATTTAATTGAAAATAAGAAGATGCTGACAGTATACCACCCAATAAACTGAAAAGTATTTGGAGTTGGACCGACTCATCCTTTAATTTACACAACATTTGGAAAGAAAAATGTTTTACTAATTACAGTAATTTGTCTAGAATTACACCAAGACAGTTAAACATTAATGTATTCAGTCGAGTCAAATGAAAAGTTTAATGAAAGCCGGAAAATTTCAAAGTTCTAGAATAATTCTAAAGAACAAATAGCATGAAAAGATATGAAAATAGTTGTTTTTCTATAGATACATATAATATGTAGTCCGCTTTTATATTTTATATATTATTAATTATTATTTCTACACTTGGCGACGAAACACGTTTGTTTAAGTTGTCTCAGTGGTATTATTTTTGTCTAATACTTGTTCATTTAGGTTTCATTCATTTGGAAATTTAACAAAATAGTTATTTAGAATGTAAATAAAGTTTCAAAGTAATTAAAATTTGTAAGAACTTTTTCATTATAAAACATGAATTAAAACAGATGTGCTTTAAGTCTATTGCTGACTTTACATAACAGAGAATTTATGGAAGGGGGTAATTTGATAAAAGAATTTCATATACTAGATATCACTAGAGAAATTTACATTTTGCAATTTATCTCTCTTATTTCAACAGTGAGCCCTAATTTTTATTTTCTTTTATGTAAAATTTAGAGTATATTGATTTCAAAACACATCCAAAGTATGAACAAAATATACAATAGATTTTTAAACCTATCCCCTCATAAAGTCATTTCCCTATCATTTCTGTGTTTAATTTCAGTTTTTGCGCCTAAATCCATGGTGACCCCAAATTTTTTATTTTATATTTTGAACAATAACACAATTATGCTTCTATACAGAAAATTTCACAAAATTCTATATTTGGAAATTAATACTCTGCACACATCTTAAGCGGAGATATTGTCTGAATAAACTTACTCTACATTTTTTTTCTGTTGATTTATTTTCTTTAATTATTGTTTATTAATATATTTTAAATTTTTTTTAGAAGTGTATTTGAAACTTGTTTTTTTTTGTTCTTTTTGGGGGGATGGGAATGGGGGGGGGGGTTGTCCTGTTTTAACCGACTCACACAAAAATGCAGAAACGTGATTTTAAGTATTATATAGTTAAAGTATAATGTTTCAGAGTAATTGATTGAATTAAAGTGCTTGCAAGAAAAGGGGTGATCAAGATTCCTGAGTGCGCAGCGCAAAGGTATTTTGCCCTCCCTTTTTCTTACGAAGCACTTTAATTCAATCAATTACTCTGAAACATACTTAAACTAACTAAAAGACCTTGAATATAAAAAAAAAATACCGCCGAATATGAAAAGCACAAAAAGTATATATCTTAAACTAAATGCTGACATCCCGCCATTCAAATAGAATCTTTTACTCATGTTTATTTAAATCAGGTTATTTAGGCAACAAATATCAATAGTTAATAAATGTATTTTTGTTCTGCATACGAAAACGTTTCCTTTTATATTGATCTTGTTTCAGATATTTGTTTACTTCTAATTATATAAATACCGATAAGGTTGTGTTTTTTTTTTAATTACCCGAGCTATCGATCTGTTGTCACTTTAAATATATTTTCTTACATCTGTCCGTTAACTTGCGATGGTAGTCCCGGCGATTTATGAAAGTCGTTTGATCACCTTGATATTACAGAAAGGTAGTACAGGTTCGATACTTGGACCGGGAAATTTTTCCTCATGAAACTTAAACTTCATCTAATATTTAGGTAAAACATAACAGAAGGTCAAAATTAAGCATATATATATAAATGAATATGCATAAACATTCATGAGGTAAATAATTCGGGGTAAGTAAATAATTTAGGTGAATTATAAGTGAGTAGTATAACACGCTAGTTCAGACCCATAGGCCCTATGTTAAAGGTCTTTGATTTTTCCCTTCAAATTCCGGTTCCGGAGATCGTTTCCGTTCCGGAACCGAGAAGTGTCTGCCATATTTAGTATGTCGCTGACCTTTGGTTTCTCAACACCTATGTCTTGCCTTAAGCTTTGGTCTCACTTGTCTATTGCCATTGGTCATGCCCTGTCATTGGCAAATATTGGTCTCGCCCTACCTCAATTCAAGGTTCTTTTATTAGTCTCGCCCTATCTCAATTCAAGGTTCTTTTATTGGTCTTATCTTTGATCTCATGCTAACCCTAACCTTTAACCTTACACTTATCCTCGTACTAACCCTATCTTGTTTTTGTTATGTAATGTGTATATCTTCAGATATACCATGGTTTACCCTAACCAACCCAACCTTTACCATAATGTATATAACCCTAACCCTTAGCTCTAATCCTAACTCTAGTCATTTAGTGTTTGTATGCATTATGTTGTGTTCCTTATACATTCGTTTCCTGATTTTGTTGACTTTTGTTCATGACTAACTCTAACTATCCTTTCTTGTAATTCTTTTTGTATCCCTTTTTTATAATTACTTCTGCTTTTATTCAATGCTATTCTTCCTTTATCCAACCTCTAACCCTAACCTAAGTTGCTATGACAACTTTTAATTTCTTGTTTGTTTTTCTTTTGTTTGTTTTTCTAAACTCATGTTAAATAGCTTTTGGGGGAAACTCGGACAAAGAAGCAACTTACCTCAAACCAAATATGTATGTGAACCTGTGGACTATTTCGATATGTGTACCAGTGACCAAATTATCGTCATGAGTGTTTATCCCATCAATGATGAGATGGTGGAATTTAGATACCAGTATAAAGAAGAGTTTGTGGGACTCCAGGCGTACTAATGTCGTCATTGCTGCTTATACAACCGCCCAAGCTCGTTTAAAATTGTACAGTTATTTGGAGAAATTGGACAGGCGAGCCATATACGCCGATACCGATTCTATTGTTTATACATCTCAACCTGGAGAGTGGAAACCCGAATTAGGAGACTACTTAGAAGATCTCACGGATGAAGTACCTGATAACACTATTACAGAGTTTGTGACTGGAGGACCCAAAATCTACGCTTACAAGTTAGCCAGACCGGATAAGAACATGAATACCACCATATCTAAAGTGAGAGGAATCAGCCTTAACCACATGAACTCTCTGACCACCAACTTTATATAGTCACTAATAAAAGAGACGGACAGAGAGGAATCGATCCATTCCAACAATGTATCACAATAGCGTCTGCCTGTAATTCGGTCTTTAGACAGAAATTTCTACAGCCCGATACCATCGGTATTATTCCTGCACACGGATACCGCCCCTATGACAAACATTCATTAAAAGCCATGCAGTGGATCAAATACCTATCGGAAAATGAAGGAGTCCGTATACAGCACGCAGAAAATGGTGGAGAGAAACAAATTGGACCCTACAAAGTGGATGGTTACTACGAGAACGAAAACGAAAAATGTGTTAGAGTTCAATGGAAAGTTCTGGCATGGGTGTTTACACTGTTATAGTGCTACCACCGTAAATCCCGTCAACGGTATGACCATGAGCGACCTACATCAACGTACTATGGAAAAGAAACGGTATTTAGATGAAGATCAAGGTTATATCTACATAGGTAAATGGGAATGCGAGTTTGATAAAGAGGTCCAAGACAATGATGAATTAAGACACTTTCTTCAACAATCCCAGATGATCACTCCTTTGGAACCCAGAGATGCTTTTTATGGTGGAAGAACGGAAGCCTTTACGTTGTACATGGTGGATCCATTGATTATTACGATGTGACGTCGTTATATCCTTACATTAATAAAACTGGTAAAAACCCTATTGGGCATCCACACATCATCACCGAAAACTTCACTGATATTCAACACTACGAAGGATTGATCAAATGCCAAGTGATCCCACCCAGAGGACTGTTCATTCGAGTGCTACCAGCAAAGATCAACAATAAGTTATTATTTCCGTTATGTAAAACCTGTGCGGAATCGAATCAACAAACACCGTGTGAACATACCGATGATCAACGAGCACTGACTGGAACGTGGGTGACGGACGAAGTGGAAAAAGCTGTGGATAAAGGATATATAATTAGACAGATCTATGAAGTGTGGCACTTTGAGACTGATCAATATGACCCCCTTTCAAAGACCGGTGGTCTTTTTACCGAATATATCAATACATTCCTTAAAATGAAACAAGAAGCCAGCGGTTGGCCCGAGTGGTGTGACACCGAAGATAATAAGTTGAAGTATATTCGAAACTACAATGAAAAGGAGGGTATACTCCTTGACTATAATAACATTAAGAAAAATCCTGGATTGAGATCATTAGCTAAACTCATGTTGAATAGCTTTTGGGGGAAACTCGGACAAAGAAGCAACTTACCTCAAACCAAATATGTATGTGAACCTGTGGACTATTTCGATATGTGTACCAGTGACCAAATTATCGTCATGAGTGTTTATCCCATCAATGATGAGATGGTGGAATTTAGATACCAGTATAAAGAAGAGTTTGTGGGACTCCAGGCGTACTAATGTCGTCATTGCTGCTTATACAACCGCCCAAGCTCGTTTAAAATTGTACAGTTATTTGGAGAAATTGGACAGGCGAGCCATATACGCCGATACCGATTCTATTGTTTATACATCTCAACCTGGAGAGTGGAAACCCGAATTAGGAGACTACTTAGAAGATCTCACGGATGAAGTACCTGATAACACTATTACAGAGTTTGTGACTGGAGGACCCAAAATCTACGCTTACAAGTTAGCCAGACCGGATAAGAACATGAATACCACCATATCTAAAGTGAGAGGAATCAGCCTTAACCACATGAACTCTCTGACCACCAACTTTATATAGTCACTAATAAAAGAGACG
>MJUU01047333.1:38204-89913 GCA_002080025.1 Modiolus philippinarum | reverse complement strand
TTTTTTTATTTCAATGCCTAATGAGATATGTGTAGAAGATCTAACAAAGAACAAAACAACAAAAACCAAAATAAAAAAAAATGAATAAATAAAAACAAACAAATATTAATGAATAAATAAATATGTAAATAAACAACGAACATAAAACAAAACACAAAACAAAAAAAACAAAAAAAAAAAAAACAACCAAACAAAAGAAAAACAAACAAGAAATTAAAAGTTGTCATAGCAACTTAGGTAAGGGTAAGAGGTTGGATAAAGGAAGAATAGCATTGAATAAAAGCAGAAGTAATTATAAAAAAGGGATACAAAAAGAATTACATGAAAGGATAGTTAGAGTTAGTCATGATCAAAAGTCGACAAAATCAGGAAACGAATGTATAAGGAACACAACATAATGCATACAAACACTAAATGACTAGAGTTAGGATTAGAGCTAAGGGTTAGGGTTATATACATTATGGTAAAGGTTGGGTTGGTTAGGGTAAACCATGGTATATCTGAAGATATACACATTACATAAAAAAAACAAGATAGGGTTAGTACGAGGATAAGTGTAAGGTTAAAGGTTAGGGTTAGCATGAGATCAAAGATAAGACCAATAAAAGAACCTTGAATTGAGATAGGGCGAGACTAATAAAAGAACCTTGAATTGAGGTAGGGCGAGACCAATATTAGCCAATGACAGGGCATGACCAATGGCAATAGACAAGTGAGACCAAAGCTTAAGGCAAGACATAGGTGTTGAGAAACCAAAGGTCAGCGACATACTAAATATGGCAGACACTTCTCGGTTCCGGAACGGAAACGATCTCCGGAACCGGAATTTGAAGGGAAAAATCAAAGACCTTTAACATAGGGCCTATGGGTCTGAACTAGCGTGTTATACTACTTAAGTGTTTCGAAATCGAGAGAATCAATGGAAAGACAAAAGTAAGATGGAATAGTCTAAGGCATTTACATGAATTAAAGTGTCTTGAATAACAAAAGAAATGCTCATAACAGGTCTTTAACTTAAATTCTTGCACAGTAAGTAAAGATTTGAATGTGTTTTTGGGATAAATCCCTTAAATGCCCGAAGATATTTCAGCATTAAAACTCAGGTTGTTATACTCAAATTGCAATTTATTTTGCTTTGGAAACTTTCGTTAAATTTGTGGATTTAAACCCGTTTTAAGATTTTGAACATTTCAAAAGTTCGATCAGGTATACAACGTTTAATGCATAACAGTTTATTGTTAAATTTACCCTACATATTCATGACACACACAATTACAGACCCGTTATTTTATGGGTGTTTGTTACCATTTAACTTTTTAAAAAACCTTTAACAGTTGAATGCTAATAAATTGTCCTACATTTGTAAATTTTTTATCTGCCTTCGTCTGCATATTATGCACACATTATTATAATATCTTGCCTATATATACTAGTACTAAGTCATTGTGAACGGACTGAATAAAAATGTCGGCCATTCAAGACATTCAAAGTTATGAATATACTGCAGAAGACGGTTCCATACCATATGTATCAATTCCAGATTTGCTGAGAGAAAAAAGCTTAAAATTTCCTGACAAAGAACCAGTAATATGCTTTACTTCAACCGGGCAACGCATTTCTACGACATATTCAGAACTTTACAGGAAATCGGAAATGTTTGCAAAGGGAATATCAACCTTAGGATACGAACGGGATAGTATCGTTGCTATAGAAACCCAGAATACCCCAGAATGGTTAGTATGTACGTTCGGAATACAAATGGCCGGTTTGATTCCATTGCATTTTGGATTTGGAAAACCAAATGGCGAAGATGTTGTTTCTATCTTGACTGGTGTAGGAAAATGTGTTGCCATAATTGCCGATTCTTCTAGTACTAGTATCTGTAAAAACATTTGTGAAAATATTGAAAAGGCTGGCAATAATGTCAGTTCAAAAATTCCAACATTAAAAAATGTTATATTTTTCAATGAAGATGGCGCAGATTATCTTGGACACGATGAATTGATTGAAATAGGTAAATTATCCCAAATCACTCTCCCTACTATTTCTGCGGATGATAATTGTGCGCTTTTCATGACTTCCGGTAGTACCGGAAGTGCAAAGGCAGTCCCGTATACGCATAGAAAAATGTTGTTGATGGGATATAACTGGTATCACCTATTAGAACTTCAGCCAGGAGAAAAGTTTTATAATTACTTCCCATTTGGATGGGTAGCAAGTTACCCGATAACTATGATAACCCATCAGGTTACCCACGTCACAATGGTAGATCTAAGAGGGCTTAAATCTATCGAGGAAATTAACAAATTAACATTACAATGCTTGAATACAGAGGTGTGTGTTTCTGCTGCTTTACTAGCTCCAGGAATTTGTGATCTCATTAAACATGAGAATATTGTGTGCAAATCCTTCCCATTGCGAGTGGTGGGCACTGCAGGACTTCCGGTCGATGCAATTTGTGCTCAGATAATTGGAACAACGGCCACAAAATTTGCTGTTTTATATGGTTGTACAGAAATGGGCTGTGTTTCTTATATAACCGTTCGATCACCTGATCATTACGAAAGTTATTCAACAGGAAAACCCGTGCCTGGAGTAGAAGTGAAAATAACTGACGACAGAGGAGGAATTGTTCCACGAGGAACAACTGGAGAAATTTACATCCGTACCAGGGACCGTTTCCCAGGATACAAAAATGCTAAGAAAGGTTACAAAAAGCCTTGTGATGATAATGGGTGGTACGTATCAGATGATATTGGTTACATGAAAACAGACGGTTGCGTCGTTGTGACCGGACGAAAGTCCGAAATGATGGTTATGTCTGGAGATTTAGTATCCCCAGTTTATCTTGAAGGACTTCTGAAAGAACACGAATCGGTAATGAATGCATATGTGTACCCTATTTACAATAAGGAAACATTTCAACAGGCGTGTGCAGCTATCCTGCTAAGAAAAGGCAAAACTGCAACAAAGGAGGAACTTATCGAGTTTATAAAGAGGCAAAGAGGTAGATACGCTGACAGTTTTCTGGCAACTCGACATGTTCCCAAGATATATCTGTTCTTTGATTCGTTTCCATCTACACAAAGTGGTAAACTCGATAGGAAGGGGCTTGTGGACATGTTAAAAGAAAAACTTCGCATCCATGCAGAACAAACCTGTTGAATAATACTGAGAAAGTATACTATTGTTTGTGGGGTTCCAATTTTGGTGGATTTCGTTGTTTGGTAACTCCACGAAATTAAGATCCCAACGAAATGTTTATTTTCTTAGAGTTTGAATGTATCGATTTCAAACCACGAATTTAAGTACCCATGAAACAATAATATTCATGAAAACCACGAAAATTGATGTCCACGAATACAAGTACTTCCACCATTTTAATTTCCCTTTTTATTGCATAAGCTATTACAAAGGGGCACTTGTACTTCTGTCTACAATTTACATTGTATCTAAAGATTTATGACATTTAGTTCTAGTCCCAAGAATAAAAAAGATCAATATGCCTTTAATTCATTTATCTTTATTATTATAAAATATTGAAAAACAAATATTATTTCAGTTAATTGTATAACAGTTCTAAAAATAAAGTTTAAACTAATGTAGTTCTATATAGGGTCTGTAAGTCTCGTCATGTGACTCACGAGAATCTACGATAAAACAGGCATTCGAAAATGTTTCCCGCCAAAACATGACGTCTTAGGATTATGACGTTCAATTTTTTGTTTGAAACGTCATATATCTTTGCTTAAAATGTAACTTCCGGGTACAACTTTTGATCCAGGAAGTTCCAAAATTGTACGAGACTTACAGGCCCTATTTGAAATATTTAGTCCATTTTCCACCTTCCCACTTTTCTAAACTGATATATGTTATACCTTGTTTTAAAATAAATAATACACAAGATTGCCTTTTTATATCAAGGTTTTTATTAGCTAAACTCAGGTGACTAGCATAAGAACGCTAACATTTGCTATATTAATAAAAAGACTTTTTGAGTTTATATGGATATGAAAAATAAAAATAATATTCTCAAAATCATTTATCAGTGCCATTGTATTTTCTTGTATTTGTTTCGTAGTACCAGTACCATTTATAGTGACTCTATAGTAATAACGTGTTTATTCTTCGACATTAGTGCCCAAACTTTGTAACTGCAGCTGCAATCGATTACTATGGTGGCATATTTCTGCCCCTACTTGTCAGATAATTAAGTAGAATTGTCAGATATTTATGTCAACATGTCAGATAATTATGTTGACTTGTCAGATAGTTATGTTCACTTGTCAGATAAAAAAATATTTTATTATGTGGCCAATAGACCAGCTTACGCCAATATGTGTCATTCAAAAGTCAACATAAATATCTGACAAGTCGATTTAATTATCTGACAAGTCGACATAAATATCTGAAAAGTCGACTTAATTATCTGACAAGTCGACATAAATATCTGACAAGTCGACTCAATTAACTGACAAGTCGACATATCGTTAAAATGTCAACTTGCTAAATGTTTATGTCGAATTGCTAGATAATTATATTGACTTGTCAGATAATTATGTCAACTTGTCAGATAAGTAAGTCGACTTGCTATTTAATTATGTCGACTTGTCAGATATTTATGTTGATTTTTGAATGACACACATTGGCGTAAGCTGGTCTATTGGCCACATAATAATTTTTTTTTATCTGACAAGTGAACATAACTATCTGACATGTCATAATAATTATCTGACTTGTTGACATAAATACCTGACAAGTCTACTTAGTTATCTGACAAGTAGGGGGCAGAAATATGCCACCATAGATTACTAACAGACAAATCAACACAATAAGCGATATTGGCACCACAATGGGTATCCCGATCCGAATTCCATAAAGAATCGTTGATCCGTAGATTCTGTACATTTGTGTCATATGTTTCCCCTTATGTTGTTTTCCAAATTGCACGGAGCAACAATGATCCTTAAAATTTGGATTGGGATATCCAGTGTGTACCGAAAAAGGTCCTTTTTATTGTTTAAAATCATGTCATTTTTGAAAACAACTTAATATCGAAGTAACCGCAAATTTACTTTCTGCAGATAGCAACTTTGACAACTCTATGTCTCTTCAGTGCAGATAAAACCAAATCACATGGAGACCAGAAATATTAATATGTTTTAAAGCTAAGGACAGAGATGAATTGACTTTTATCAAATTGGTTTAGAAAAAATGTCGGTTTTCGGACCAGTACCGAAATACTGAACGACTGAACTGGTGATACCCCCAGAGACATCGGCTTAGTGGTAACAGATTAATACTAAAGCACAATTTACCAAGATAACACAGAGTCAATGGCAACAACTAAACCAGTTGGTTATCCCCCTGTACCAAGTTAGTTACATATGGTCAAAGTGGAGATGATTCTTAATATCAGTATCAAAAAGGGCTATAATTATTATGCTAATTAGAATTATTTCCACTTTAATTTCATAAAACTAACTTTGTACAGGGAGATAACCGACTGATGTTCCTCATTTACATATTAACAAATAATGCATGTATTGAAGAAAAAAGACAATAAATATAGATTACACCACAAGATCCCGTTCATTACCATATTTTATCCACTAGAGATAGTTAAATTTTAAAATTTTAATTGCTAGGCTTGCCGAGCATTTTAAAATTTTTAAATTTAACTATCGAGAGTGGATAAAATATGGTAATAATCGGGATAAAGTGGTGTAATCTTTTTCTCTAATGATCAATGATAAACTCCGAGAATTGTATTCCGAATAGATTTGGCGGGAAATAGCACGGGGCTTTATTCAACATACGTTGAATAAAGGAAATTTATCTAACGGGTCAAAACCGGATTACACTTGACATATCATTAGAGAATTGACAATATACATATATTTAAAAAAAAAATTGAAATTGTGGATTTCCTATGTTTGGGTTATATTGCTGCTGATGGGGAATTAATTTCCGAAATAGCCATACAGCTCATTGAATTTATTGCAGTTGGAGTTAACATATGTGTTATGGTCTCATGTTCATTTACTCCATATCCTTTCGTAAAATATGTGATTAAGTACCTGAAGACTGCTCTATGAGGAGCCTAAAGATTTCACACGTTGGAAATTTGTTGGATTAAGATATTTCCAGTTACATAATTTTTATTATGAATTTGTAATTGTTAAAAAAAAACAGTTGAAACTGCAGTTAATGATAGTTCGGCAGATATCAATTTGCAAACTATAAAGTCTCTTCAGTGCAGATATAATAAAATTATTTGTGAGATCCGCAACCAGTAAATACTTATAAGTCAAATGAGAACAAATGAACTAAAGGATATAAACTTTAAGTTCATAAACTTTAACTTATTCTGACGATTCTGTCAATAGTGTACACATCTCTTGTTTTATTATTCCACGTTTTCTTGCATTTAACTTGATGATTGCCCCGTGGTTGTTTTGTAGCTGTCTTTTATTAGTATTTCTGTCGGGCAACGGATGGCAGCAGTTGTAAGAGAACTTCGCCAATTAATTTTATGTTTGTTAACAACCCCGCATCTATGAAAAAAAGAGATGCTACATGGATGTGGCATTGCTCGACATTTAGCAATGAATTCTGCTCAAAACGGTGCTAGAGGCCGTCTAGAACTTACAATGAGGTATGAGCAAAGCTAATTGTTGAAGGCCCCATAGTGACTTCAAGATGAAAAACAACAATAAAAAGCGTTGTTCGATTGCTTTCTTAAATCATGTCTTTGTAGAATCTTTGTCTCATGCGCTTTTACTCCATATCCTTTCATGGTTAATAAAAGTAACGCAAGAGTATTAAAGCATGGTCCTGTTAATTTATTTTTATTCGTGACATTCTAGACTCTAATCGTATAGGGGACTCTAATGAGACCGTGTTTGACTTTTATTTGGGGTATGATTTTACCCTTAGGTTTAATGTCAATTTATGCTTCCAGTTATCCTAAATTAGCTTATATGTCAGGAACTATTCCTAGAAGTGTATACTCAAAGATTATTTTGATTAAACCTGGTTCAATTTCGGCCCACTGGTTTCAGGGGAAATCTTTAAATGTTGTCAAATAGGGGCAAGGGTTAATATATATCTCCCGAAATTCGATGGGTTCATATCTGCTGGACATTTGTAAAGCGGACCACTCGAGGACTAATTGTTTCAAACAGAAAAATATGAAAGGATATGGAGTGAATGTACATGTGACAAAAACGCACACGATACATACAAAACTCCAGTTTATCAAGGACGGGGCTTTCAGGTTTAGTTTCGTTTGTTTAATTACTGCAAGAGTAAAACATTTTTGATTAGGTATCCTTTGGTTGACAGGCGTACGTGTTAGCAGCAATTAGCAAAATTAAGCAAAATTTCCATGCATTAGGAAATTATTTATGCCACATTCTGACTTTTTCCTAGGCAGTAATAAATGTTTTGAAACGAATAAAAGACATTGTTATTATTAAAAGTTTTTTTTTAATTTAATCTTTGAATAAAAAGAACATTTAAAACTTGCTATAATCAGCTTTTCAACTCAATCCTATACCTCACAGAAATATTTCTGAGCATTTTTAGATTTTAGTACTTGTATAAATCTTGTCATTTGTATAAATCAGGGATATCCCGTTTTTACTGCAAGCTTTAACCCCGATTATTATTTTCACACCTCAATTTTTGGAACTGGTTTAATTTAATCCACAAAGGCTAGAGATCTATAACATCCCCAAGTTGTTTATCATAATGCTGGTTTCCTGTTCAACAGACATTACTTTTACGTTGATCCTCTCTGAAGGAAATTGATCAGCTTGAATTATTTTCAGCTTCTTTTGGAATTGTCGGGATTGTTTCTGCAAATTTTTAGATCTTTTGAATGTTTAGAATTAAAATTCTCAAATTTGGTAATTATGACCAAAAATGGCTCGGGGGGGGGGATATAAAATACAAACAGGGAATATGAACCCGTATTCCTTGTGAAGACTCCCGAATACCATATAGTATTTTTATATATTGCAAAACGTTTTCAAATAACATATTATGCATTTGATAGAATATTGATAATATTGATAATTTCCTGTTTTTTGCGTTTCTTTGATACTTTTCCCCACCCTGCATGTTTTAAGATATAACGATTCCCTGCTTGTGAATTTTGGCATGCCTATTATTCTATTTTTTTTCAGAATCTCGATGACATGGATTAGCTTAGTATATATTAAGTCAATTTAGAATTTCACTATATGTCTATAACTTATGTTATTTTAAAATTTAATTGGGAAATATAACACACATATGTATTGCAGAAATAACCTAAGAAGAATTCTACGACAGAGTACAAATGTCCTTTGACATAAAAGTTTTATTTATATAACAATGAACATTCTCCAATCAAGTCTCCAATTCTTATCGTATCTCTTGACGTATTGCTACTATTTTGAAATTATAAAATAAAGGTCCAAATTCGACGTCACATTTTTTTCTTAAAATAAAATGATAGGGTGATCCGATGACGTATACCTGTTATTTTGAAATGAAAGTCAAATGACTTTTGACGTCATCATAGTCATGTATTACCTGGATTAATACAGGTAAAAACTGTATAAATATAGAACACAGTTTGGAGTTTTCCAAATTTTAAAAACAAACGCAAGATGAATGGTGAAATTTATCAACGAAAAAATAGGGACAATAACGATCACGAAATATATGGGGAACCTCCTCCGCGTAAGCATATAATAGTTAATAAATACAACTTAATCTTTGAATTATTGGTATACTGTACTATCAATCTAAATAGGATAGAGAACATTTTCAATAATCACACAATTTTCAGCTAGATAATAATTTTTTCTGCATACACATGTTTAAATTTATACATGCATCGAAAAAAGGATAATTATATAAATTCAAATTAGATTAAATTCCAACAAATCAAATCAATAAAACATGGCAAGTTATTATTTTTCATTAAAAGTTGACAGTAAATAAAATAAATACATTTATTTTCTCGGAAATGCGGCTGAAACATGTCAAGTAAATGATTTTTTTAGCATACCCAGGAGAACCAACACAAGTGCTAGCTCCAGGAAATCCAACAATTTTACTGCAGTCACTTTTGCATGAGGATCCAGTGCGAATTATTTGCCCGTATTGTCAAGCTGATGTTGTGACCTCCATTCGTTATAAAAATGGCGCAGTAACCTGGTTAGCATCCGGATTCATGTGTCTAGTAGGGTAAGCTGATTTACAATTTTTAAGTAAAAGCACAATTGATACCAATCTTTTTTACATAATTATATTCCCTATTTGGACACCTATTTGCGGATCCAGAAGAAGTCACGAGATCGGAACCCTTTTTTCTGATAATAAATTGAATTTCAGACAGAATGATGAGACAAAAGGCCCAACCCTCTTTTTTGAACCCCATTGGACCTAACCCTTTTTTCGACTGTTTAATGTAAAGGATCTAAAGCTTGAAATAAAGGATATCTTATTTCGTTTCTTACATATGGACATTCATCAGCAATTGGAATGCTAATTTTCAGGGATCCAGTAGTTGGCTCTAGAATTTTGTCAGGACTACTTAAACATTTTAAGGGACCGACCATTTAACTTGAAATGATTTTTTTCCCAAAAATATTTTGAAGCTGGTTTTATGTGAAACAAAATAATTTGGCAACAAAAAGTGATAAAAAAATATTCTGAAGGAGGCTCTCTGTCCCAAAACTTAATGCTAATTTTGAAAAAAAAATATTTTGTTGATACAAGTTGAAAAAATTAATAATTTTTCTGTCCAGAATAAAAAAAAACATACCCCCTTCTTTTCAGTTAAATGGTCAGTCTCTTAATAAGGGCCAAGCTGGCTCCTGAAATTTCTTCATAGTGTTGTTAGATATCTAGTACTTGGCTAAGCACTATAATTAGGTGATTGGCTACTAAATGAAGTTTTTCAGGGCCCAGCTGGCTTTTATTAGTTTGTGAATTTTTATAGCTGCAGCAACCTCTGCCTTATCGGTTTCTGATGTTTAGTTATGGTCAATATTTGCAATATTTTTATTTTTATATTATACAGGTTATATCTTGGATGTTGTTTGATACCGTTCTTCGTGAAAGGGTGTAAAGATGTCATACATTCATGTCCAAAGTGTAAAACAAAAATAGGAAAATATACCAGAATGTGAAAGTGAATCATAATGCTTTACACAATGTGCACTACAGTATACAAAGACAGCGGATCAAATGTGCACTATACAAAGACAGCGGATCAAAGTGCTTCATGCATGAGCACGTCTAGATAATGACAGTGGGTCATAATGCTTTACACTTATGCACTAGACAAAGACAGTGGATCAAAGTGCTTCATGTATGAGCGCTATATAATGACAGTGGATCATACTGCTTCACACACGAGCAATTATTGATAGTGATTTCGGATCATAGTGCTTCATGAACGAACACTAGAATGTGAAAGTGGATCACACTAGATACGGTGACAGTGAGTCACAAAGCTTCACTATAGTACATTGAACACGAAGTTGGATAAAGGTGGATAATAACGATTCATAAAAATAAACTGGAATGGGCAATGGAATATAATTAAGATGAGATTTTTGAACGTTAACTAACTAATGAAATAAGACATCCTATTTGTATTTTGAAGGTCGAACCCGTGTAACTACAAGTATTTTATGATAATATCATTCCAGAACAATACAAGCTGTTCATTGCGTTGCATATAGGATGCAGGTTGGACAAACAACGCAAACACGTACATTTAGTTGCTGTTTGAACTTGATTGCCCTTTATTTACATCGAAACAGTGCCTATGATTTTAGTTTTGATTGCATTAAAATAAAACGTTTAAATGTCATGTCTCTTTTTTCTTCATGTATCATTGAAAGATAGCACTACAATGTGTTCATGATTTCCCAGGATTTAGGGGCGATCCTTTGATTTTCGGGGGAGGGGATGCTTTGGTGATTTTGTAAATAAATGATTTCATCCTGGTGCCAGTGAAAAATAAATATTCTAACCCTATACTTGTCATGAAAATACTTGATTTGAGAAATATTTTTTTTGTCGCAAATGCAAATAAATATTTTGATTTGACATTTGGTGAAAATACATAATTTTGATTTTCATGGAAATAAATAATTTTTCGAGCCAAAATCGCCAAAGCCCCCCCCCCCCAAAAAAAAAAAATAAAAATAAAAATAAAAGAAAAGAAAAGAACAAAAAATTAAAGGGTCGTCTCCTTAGAGGCCTTTGTTATCAGTCCACATTCCAAACAACAAGTAAAACTAATGTGTTTACTGTCAAATCCGGGCGAGGGAGACAGTTTGAATACACTCAGCTAGAATGTCAATAAAAGTATCCACGTAAAGGCTCCAACTCATTGCACCGAAATGATCAATGCGAGACAACTCTTACTAGAACTGCATTCATAGTGCCTGCAGAAACTCATCTGAACAACAGAAAAAATGTAAAATAGAAAAATAGCTGAAAATAAAACTAAAGGACGTAACTATAAGATGAAATACCACCCCCTTAAAATGGATGGGGGGTATTGCTTGAATCAGTAGTCGATACTGATATCTGAAATACTAGTATTGAAAATTTATGACATAGTTTAAGTGATTTTTCTTGTTGTAAATTTAGATTCTATTAAATCAATCTGTTTGTTGACAATTCACCTTGCCATATGAAATTATGGGTAGTAATTCTACCTGTTCGCCCACAAAATGAAATGATGCAGCACTTTGATTTTTTATGTACGTGGCAAAACAAGGAAATTGCACATGCAAGCAGATACTAGAAACCGTTTCAATCATTTCTAATTATATATGTTTATATACACAAAGATATGCATAAATAAAACAGACATTCTTAAATTTCCATTATATGAAAAAAGTAAAATAAAGTTGAAGATGTGTAAAAATGAAAGACAATATGGCGACCACAATGATGAGAAATACTCACAAGAGTCGTCGTGATCAACCGTCTCCATAAATATAATGAGAAATAAATACAGTCATATACAATCAAATAAAGAAAAAATACTTGGTTCTTGCATTCAAGTAGTGCCAAAAAAAAAAAAAAATAATAATAATAATAATTCCGTGATTTCTTTGATATTTTCGAATATTTCTAAAACAAAGCAGACTTGATTCTGTGAGTAATATTTATCTACCAGTTATCCATTGCTACCTTGATAAAATCCAAGTCGCACGTACAAAAAGTGATCACAAAGATGACTTACCTGTCTTTGAAAATGCTAGAATGTGCAAGGTAAGTCAGCTGTTGTTACTGCTTTACTTAGAGACGATATGCAAAGAACAAAAAAAAGTGGGGAGGGGGGTAAACTGAGCGCCGTTGAATCGACTTTAATGCTTGACATGGATAAGGCAGTCTGCTTAACGAAAATAGAAAAATAGAAAATAACTAATTACTTGACTTGTATGCAATGATATTTTCTAACTTCCACAAAATTAATCATGCTTCTTTATCAGAATCAAACCACTACCCATTCATCGTAAGTTTGTACATTGGCGGATCCAGATGCAAGGTTTTCGTGCAGAATTAAGGCCAAAACACTTCAAAAATAGCCTGGAACCCCCTTTTCTCTGATGAATTTTTATAAAAACCCCTTTCTATAAGGCTTTGTTCCAAGATCTTCTCCTCTGAAAGCACTGGGCGAATTGGAAGCAGACTTGGTCACAATAGTCCTTGGGACCCCCTTAAAAACCTTGTCACCGGCTTGACCACACCTCATCCAAGATGGCCACCAGCGGTAAGCACAGTTTAACATTGGGACTCCATGAGAAATTCATTCTTCTCTGAAAGCTCTTGACCAGTGGAACATACTTGGTCACAATAGTCCTTGGATGGCCCCCTTCAACAATTGTGTCCGGCTTGTCAGAAGCTGATGCAAGACGGCCTACAGTGGAGAAAACACATATACTTTAATGTAGTGATCCTATGGGAAATGCATTCAAAGATCTTCTTTACTACTAGCACTTCTCCAATTAACATAACATTAGACTGACTGATTGCCTGTGGGATTAATTGGAGGCCATGGTCCAGGTGAGCGATGCAGGCTCTTTAGAGCCTCTTGTTTAGTTTTTCAAATCGCCACTCCGACAACTTTGTCTTTTTTCGCAGTGATGTAATTGGAAGACTAAGCAACAGATTATGATATGCCTATTCTAGCAAGCATGAAAGCAACGAAGTCATGAAAGCAATGAAGTCAGCTGTAGGAGAAATAATCCTTAGTCGTATAAATCTCGTCTTGGTAGACTGAGCTAATGAAGTGAATAAGTATATTGTTGATTGATTGATTGATGTTTGACGCCAAGCTCAGCAATATTTCAACTATATCGTGGCAGATTACGACAAAAAACCTTAGACAAAGAAAAATTGTACACCGTTTTACGAAAAGTAGGTGGGAGTGACACTCTTCAGTATTTTTTCAGTTTCTTCATAGTTACCAGTGTTGCATGAATTATGCACTTTTTTTGCAATATCACACCCACGCACATGGGTGATCATGGGTCAAGCACATACATATAAATGTAATAGCATTTTACATATAGAAAGCCAGAGAGGCAAAAATTCTTGTGCTTAATTGTTAAATTATGTGACTTCTACGTTGCTTGTTCTAGATTTTGCATTTACATTTTGAATTCTAAAACAAAAAATTGTTATTCTCTGCATACTAACTCCTTACTCTCATTTTTTATGCCACAGTAAGGGGTTGGGCATATAGATTTACCCGTCTGTCCTATCGACCGGAAGTGTTAAAGTCTTTGCACAAACGACTTTAACAATACTATTTACGTAACATTTGCAAAGTTTCTCTGATCAAAGGCGCAGGATGAGTCGCAGGGAATCGATTATTTCATGTATTGATAACGCACTTTCGTCTATAATTTTGCCCTATGGCATGAGACTAAAATTCCAAACTAGCAACTCAAAGCTCATACTCCTTTATCATGCCAAGTTTCAAATGTATTACTTTTATAGCATTACGTAATGCTAAGCAGGGATAATAATAAACTCAATAGCAGACATGAACCGAACTTAGTTGAAATAGTCATGGAGTGGTCGCCTTGAAAAGATATAAGTCTACCAGGTTCACATTTTATCAAAGATGGCTGCCAATTGGAAACTAGTAAAACAATGAACTTTCTGGAGACATATTTAAAGATCTCCTCTAAGACCAGTTGGAACTTCAAGTTCAAATTTTCAAATTTATGCCTTTTACATTTCCTGGGCTTTCAGTGCGTATTACATACATATTTACGTACGGACGGACTGTATAGCATGGCTCCCCAACATTTTTCTTTTGTCACTATAGTTCTTTGGTGGTCCGCTATAAATCAGCCCGGCCTGTCCACACCCATCCAAGATTGTCACCATCGAGAATGATAGTTTTAAGTTGGACCTATCAAAACGCACCCAAAGTTTTCTCTGAACATATTTTCTCCTCTAATGCTAAACAAACTTTGTCAAATATTCTGTGGATGGTCCTCTTGCAAAATATGTCCCGCATGTCGACACCGCAATGACCAGCAGGTTTCAAGTTTGAAGCCTACAAGAAACGCAATTATCTTTGCCTCTAAAACTTCTAGGCAAATTAGTAATGGTAATTTGACATTTCCTTATCCAAAATGGCCCGTGTAAGGACATTATATTAAACTTATTACAAGGTCTTCTTTCCTGCATTTGCACTAGCCAAGGGCTACGATCCGCTTCTCTCTTCTTCGGGATCGCAACCCTTGGCCAGCGAAGATGTCTTTTCTGAAACCATTGTCAGACTTGGCCCACATTAGTTATGTTGGCTCTTGGAAGCCACATCTTCGGTATTTTTATGATTTACTTTTTGATTCATTTTGTAAGGTAACCGTGCAAGAATGGGCTTGGGAAAAAGTTTACATTGAACATTATTTCTGAACATTATTTTTTTTCTCGTTTTTTTCTGTATTTCTGTAGAAATACAGAAGTAATGACAAAAATATAATACTTTGCATACAATAAGATATAAGCATTCAATCCATGGGAAACCCGTTGAATATTCAAATGAAACTTCCAATTGTAACGGTTACATATTTTTTTAGTAGTTCTGTCATTTTACTTTATTTCAACTGTGGTTACTTTTATTGGTCGGGTTTTATAGGGAGAGGACGTTTCTAATGTTGTAATAACTTGTGTCCAATACCTTTTACATTTTCTTGTGCAAATAAAATATGTTTAATATTATAGAAAACACTGTGCAATCTTCAGTATTCAATACCTACCCGTCAGTTTTCACAACTTGAATGCTATACTTTACAGCTTATTTGTACATTACAGGTTTGTCACTGGAGTTTTCATTGGCAGTTTGGTAATTATCGCCCTCATCATTTCTATCCTCATGCATCATATTTGTACTAAAGGTGAGAAGTTTTAGCAATTTGTTTTAGTCACAAATTATAAAATAACTAGGAGATTAAAAAAAGGGACAATATTGTTCTATCGTACATATGTAACTGTAAACAAGCACAAAATGTCAAAATTTCAGTCAGTTTTAGTTCTGCATTTTGACAACCTTTTATCTCTTCGGTGAACACAAAAGCAAAGATTTGTAAGAACAAGAATGAAATCATGATAAAGAATGCAGTATACAAAAAGACAAAGGACCAAAAAGTAATGCAAAAATACTCCAAAAAATCAGACCTTTGAACAAGGGAATACTTTACAGTCTGTTTATCTCAAGTTTGTTTTTATTTCTGAGCAAAAAAAAAACAAAAAAACAAAAAAACAAAAATGAGCCACTTCATATTAAATGACTGGAAATCCAATGTAAAGAAAAAAGAACCATGTTCACGAAAGCCTTTAGAAGTTTGTAAAGAACATATGCTATCTGAGTGTCGACTACACTCAGGGCGTAAACATCAAAAGATTTTTATATCTAATATGATGAAAAATAATCAAATCAAAACTTTATATGATGATAAAGAGAGATATTTTATATAGTTTGCGAAACAGACAATATTTGCTGGAAAAGGGATGTAATTCGCGGGAATGGTATTAATATGTCAATTTATTTTGACGTCACAATGATAAGGCTGAGAATAGAACATTCCGACTTAAGGGAGTACGAGTGTAAAATGCCGATCTTTTGTTTTGAAGAGCACTGCTAATGGAACAACTTGAGCAAAACATTTTGAAAATCTATGTAAGAATTTTTGAGATACAAGACGTCAAAATTTTGCTGGGAAACAGTTCTCTCCACAGCTTTCCTTTAATTTGCATAAGATGTTTATAAGCCTTTAAACATATGAAAATGTAATTGGAAGTTTATTAGATTTTATACACTGTCTGTTTTATACATTTTAAAGTGACCTATGACCAAGAAAATATGATCCATGTGCAAAACTTAGTGTTTGAATGGATAAAACCCGAGGATATCGAATGCTTCTGAAATCTGACGCTCGTACTCCCTTAAGGTGTTTTAGTAGTATTATTCCGCCATGTTTGATTAAAACTTGTTCATTTAGGTTCCATTCATTAACAAATTTAACAAAATAGTTACTTAAAATGTAAAGAAAGTTCAAAGTATTTAAAATTTTTTATTCCTTATCACTTTTACAACATTTTCGTCACAAAAATGAGATCTAAATTACACTTGCTTTAAATCTGCCGCCGGATTTACAGAACACAGAAATAATGCAAGGGAGATAATTTGAAAAAAGCCGAATCTCGTATAGATAACATAGGAAAATTAACATTTCGCAATTTATTTCTCTTATTTCATCGATGACCCCCAATTTTTATTTTGATATTTTAACTATATAATGATGACAAAACACATGTAAAGTATGAACAAAATATATAATAGATTTTAAAGCTATCCACTCATATATTCATTTTCCTTGTCATTTTAATGTAAAATCCTTAAATTTTCAATTTGAGTTTTTGCTCTTAAAAACACGGTGACCCCGAAATTATTATTTTATTTTTTTACAATAGTACAGTTACGTTTCTACACAGAAAATTTCGAAAAATTCTATAATAAGAAAACATTACCCTTCAGACACCTTAAAATCAAGTCAATATTCCGCATCCGATTCGATTTTTGATATGCGCCAATCGAATGCGTCGTGTATTAGTGTCGATCTACCTTAAATCAGTCCATATGTAATTCTGAAAAAAAGTTAATGGACGGATATATCTTAGCAATGATCAATGTCAGCGACGTCCTCGGGACTGTAAAATATATAGATCATGAACAAGCTGTTCTCAAAAAATAAATTGTCTCCTGTCAGAAGAACACGAACATTAATAACCGCGAAAATAAGTTTGTTTACAGTACTTTTTTTTCGTTAGATACACGAAAGCCAACACTATGGCTACACGACGTCGTATTTGAGAGTACGATGCACTCAAAGTAATAAACGTTCTTCCAAAAGTCCAATTCCGGAACGTTCCGGGTATTAGAATGACGGGTCAAAGAGGTCAAACGGGGTAAAAATGGCGTCCCGCTGTATGAGGGCAAAGGGAATAAATTCTTCAATCAACATATGAAAGGTATTTATGATTTGAAAAAAGCCGAACATGTCATAAATCAACATTTTATCCCAGGCAGGTCATTTCCAACCAATTTACTTTAGGTCAAGATAATAAATAGGAGAATCCCTAGATTACGCTCAACTGACGTCAGGTACCAGTTTCCAGTAGATTCGGGGTAATATGTCGACAATTACCCAAAAATTTGAAAGTGGAATATCGTCTATTAAAGAATCGAACCGTCAGTCTTGAAACAAATAATCCAAGGACAATAGCAACATCGGCAAAACAGGTACACAGGAAGAGTAAGCATCTCCTACTTCCTAAAAGACATTCGCCATTTTGAACATGTCAAATACGGTAGTAAAGTCAAATCCTTTGGAAGGAACAACAACTAAACCCCGAAGGCATAATTTGATCTTGCGAAAGTAAAATACCTTCCGCCGACCGAATAAAATCAAGGTAAACAATACAGGTTATCATAAACCTGTAGCTGTGATCCCCCTCTTCTTACTATATATGTTATTATACTTCCGTTTTGGAAAAAGGATATAGTGTTCGTCTGTATTTCTGTTCGTTCGTTCGATCCATATATCCGCAATATATCCTAAACCGATGAACTGAACTCAGAGTATCTTAATAACAAGATGCCATAGTGCACCTCTTATTTTAGATTTTGATATGATATGAAAAAGTTTCAAGGGTTTCCCATAGACATACATGGACTTAGCCATGCATTGCCATAAAGGGTATACTGGCATGCCATCCGTAACTCCTCCCAAACAAATAATTGATTTTTGAATAAACTTCAGAGAATATCTTTATCACATAATGCCATAGTGCGTCTCCTTTTTTAGATTTTGATCTGAAAAAGTTTTGGGTTTCCCTCGCCAAGCATGGACTTAGCCATGCATTGTCATTTTGGGGTACTGGTATGTCATCTGCTACTTCTCCTAAATCAATGATTGTAATTTGAAGAAACTTTCAGAGAATCTTTATCAGATGATGCCATAGTGCACCTTTTATTTTAGATTTTGATCAGACCAATTTTTAGGTTTCTCATAGTCATATAGACTTAGCCATTCATTGTCATTAAGTGGAGATGGTATGCAATCCTCAACTCCCCATAAACCAGCAATTGGAAGTTGATAAAATTATCTGAGAATATTTATCACAGAATACCATAGTGCACCGGTATTATAAATTTTAATCTGGCAAATTTTTGGGCTTTTTTCAAATTGTCATTAGTATTGATTGGGAAAATGTATTTGGTATCCTATAGTCATACATGGACTTAAGAATTGAATGCATTATTTTTAAGTTTCATTGGGGTATGAAAGTCTTGACCGAAGCAAACTTTTAATGAAGCGCGGTAGAATGTGCACCCGGTCAATTTACATTTTAACCAAAATATAAAAACAAAATTTTACATCATGTACATCGGGATTCTATTGTTACAAATTAATCCGCCACGTGAACATGTGATCACATGTGAATTTCATGGGAATTACAACTTCACATTGATATGCCACGTGATCGGTGTTCACCTATCAAATTGACTGAATTAAAATGAATATGCGTGAAATGTAATTATTTAGCCATACAATGCTATAGGGGTAACTGGTATGCCATCTGCAACTCCTCCTAAACCAATTAATGGAATTCGATGATAGTGCAGCTCCTATTTTAGAATTTTCTATTTTTTTGTTTTGTTTTTTTATTAGCCATTAATGGAACCAACCATGCATTGCAATTTGGAAGGGGGTACGTGTATGCAATCAGTATTTCATCATAGGGACCATATAGCCTGAAAAGGGGGGGGTATGGTTATTTTCTGGCCAGAAAATTTATTTATTTTTTCATGTGTATCAACAAAATATTTTTTTTCAAAAATTGACAGTATTTTTGGGGGGCAGAAAGCCTCCTTCAGATTTTTTTTCTTCATCATTTGGCAGCAAAAATATTTTTTTCACATAAAATCAGCTCCAAAATATTTTTTACTGAGAAGAAAAAACAAAGCCCCCCACCCCTCTCCCCTTTCCAAGTTAAATGGTTGATCCCTTACATCAAGGGAATTTGATGAAGCTATCAGATGTAGAGGATCTTTATCACATAATGCCATTATGCGCCTCCTATTTTTAGGTTTTGATCTGACCAATTTTGGGAATTTCCTATAGCAAAACTTGTACTCTGTTCACTGATGTATCTCATGATGTAATTATTAAGTGAGCTATGGTCACAGTATTTCTAATGCCAGAGTGAGCTTTTGCCATCACTTTGCGTCCGTCGTCCGTCCGTCCGTCCGGCGTTAACTTTTCATTCAAAGATCTTCTCCTCTGAAACTAAAGGGCCAATTGGAACCAAACTTGGCCACAATAGTTCTTGGGTGGTCCCCTACAAAAAAAGTGTTTTTCAGGTCCGTGCTATATCCAAGATGGCCGCCAGCGGGAAACATAGTTTTAACATTGGACCCTATGGGAAAACACATTCAAAGATCTTCTTTTCTGAAACTACTGAGCCAATTGGCACCCAACTTGGCTACAAAAGTCTTTTGGTGGTCCCTTGCAAAAAAGAAGTTTTTCAGGTCTATGCGATATCCAAGATGGCCGCCAGCGGGAAACCTAGTTTTAACATTGGACCCTATGCGAAAACACATTCAAAGATCTTCTTCTCTGAAATTACTGAGCCAATTAGAACTAAACTTTGCAACAATATTCCTTTCGTGGTCCCTTACAAAACAGGTGTTTTTCAGGTCCGTGTGATATCCAAGATGAACGACAGCCGGAAACATAGTTTTAACATTGGACCCTATGGGAAAAAACATTCAAAGATCTCCTTCTCTGAAACTTCTGAGCCAATTAGCACCAGACTTGGCCACAAAAGTCCTTTCGTGGTCCCTTACAAAAAGGCGTTTTTCAGGTCTGAATAATGTCCAAAATGGTCGCCAGCGGGAAACATAGTTTAAACATTGGACCCTATGGTAAAACACATTCAAAGATCTTCTTCTCTGAAATTACTGAGCCAATTGGCACCAAACTTAGCCACAATAGTTTTTTGGTGGTCGCTTACAAAAAAGGTGTTTTTCAGGTCTGGTCGATATCCAAGATGGCCGCCAGCGGGAAACATAGTTTTAACATTGGACCCTATGGGGAAAACACATTCAAAGATCTTTTTATCTGAAATTACTTAGCCAATTGGCACCGAACTTGATCACAATAATCCTTTGGTGGTCCCTTACAAAAAAAAATGTTTTTTTTTATGTCCGTATGATATCCATGATGGCCGCCAGTGGCAAACATAGTTTTAGCATTGGACCCTATGGGAAAACACATTCAAAGATCTTCTTCTCTGAAACTACTGAGCCAATTGGAACCAAACTTGGCCACAATAGTCCTTTGATGGTTCCTTACTTAAAAGGTGTTTTTCAGGATTATATTATATCCAACATGGCCGCCAGCTGGGAACATAGTTTTAACATTGGATCCTATGGGAAAAAATTAAAAGATCTTCTCCACTTAAACTACTGGGCCAATTGGAACCAAACTTTTCCTCAGTAGTCGTTGGGTGGTCCCTTGCAAAAAGGCGTTTTTTCAGGTCAGTGCAATATCCAAGATGGCCGCCAGCGGGAAACATAGTTTTAACATTGGACCCTATGGGAAAACACATTCAAAGATCTTCTTCTCTGAAACTACTGAGCCAATTGGAACCAAACTTGGCCACAATAGTCCTTTGATGGTTCCTTACTTAAAAGGTGTTTTTCAGGATTATATTATTTCCAACATGGCCGCCATTTGGGAACATAGTTTTAACATTGGATCCTATGGGAAAAAATTAAAAGATCTTCTCCACTTAGACTACTGGGCCAATTGGAACCAAACTTTTCCTCAGTAGTCGTTGGGTGGTCCCTTGCAAAAGAGTGTTTTTTCAGGTCAGTGCAATATCCAAGATGGCCGCCAGCAGGAAACATAGTTTTAACATTGGACCCTATGGGAAAACACATTCAAAGATCTTCTTCTCTTGAACTACTGGGCCAGTTGGAACCAAACTTGGCCACAATAGTTCTTTGGTGGTCATTTGCAAAAAAATGTTTTTCAGGTCAACGCGATATCCAAAATGACTGTCAGCTGGAAACAAAGTTTTAGCATTACACCCTATGGGAAAACACGTTCAAAATATTATTCTATGAAACTGCGCAGCCAATTGCTACCAAACTTGGCAACAATAGTCCTTGAGTGCTCCCTTACAAAAAAGGTGTTTTTCACGCTAAACTGAAACTACTGAGCCAATGGAACCAAATTTGGTCAAAATAGTCTTTATGTTGACCCCTGAAAAGAAAAATGTTTTTTTTTTTCAGGTTCCCACTCCCACTTTATCCAAGATGGCTGCAAGCAGGGAACACGGAGTAACATTGGACCCCATGGGGAACACTAACAGCGGTCTTCTCCCTATAAACTAATTGGGCATATTGGAACTTTAGTTCAATTATATACATGTATATTGGCTCTTTAACATAAAATGTCTATGTTAATGAAGGATCAGGTGAGCGATACAGGCTCTTGAGAGCCTCTTGTTTCTGTAGTGACGGCGTAGTAAAACTATGGAACTTTTTGGCCTTTATTTTATTACGCAAAAAATAACAAGGACGAGAACAGAATTTCTACAACAAATTTTAATACTCCATACGCAATTTGATATAAGTTCAAATGCAATATATGAAACAACTATAAGCTTTTCAAAAAATGCTTGCCTCTTTTCTGCTTTTAATTACTGTGAAAGTACTATTGTTCGTGGGGTTCCAATTTTCGTGGATTTCGTGGTTCGATATAACCACGAAATTGCGTTCCCAACGAAATGCATTTTTGCCTAAACTTCATTTTGACTAATTCTTAAACGTTCAAATACCTTTATATAAATTCATTATTTACATTGGAGAACGGAGACTAGTGGAGAAAGACACCTTTGCTTGGGTTAATGAAAACCACCTGCAAATCGTGCACATAAAGACCTAGTGAATCAGTATAGGTACACAAGTTAAAATGCGATAAGAGCAAGTCTTCACGATTTCTAATAAAAAGAATCCTTTTTGTCTCGCCCGCGACGAAAGTCGCAGAAAGCGAGACATATGCGTACAAAGTATGACGGCGACGGCGACGTTAACTTTCATGTTAAGTTTTTGTGATTAGGTCTATAAGTGGTAGGTCAATGATATTTGGTATATAGGTTGTTCTTGAGTAGTACATGAAAGTCTGCTATATGGCTTTTGTCTGTGACCTCTATTTCACGGTCCTATGAACATGGCAAGTTTTTCTGCTTATTTTAGTTTTTCAGTAACTACAATGTATAAGTGGTAGTTTAATGATATATGGTATGTAGGTTGGTCTTGGGTAGTACATGGCAGTCTGTCATATGGCTTCTATCCTTGACCTAAATTTCACGGTCTAGTGAGCATGTTAAGTTTTTATGAATGTTTTTATGAAAAGGTAATTTTCTCAGTGACTATAAGTGATAGGTCAATGATATTTGGTACATATGTTGATCTTGAGTAGTACAAAACAGTCTGCTATTTAGCTTATGTCTGTGACCTCAATTTCATGGTCTAATGAACATGTAAAGTTTTTGTGGTTAGTTTAGTTTCTCAGTAACTATAAGTGGTAGGTCAATAATATATGTAATGTAGGTTGGTCTGGGGTAGTAAATGACAGTCTGCCATATGGCATTTGTCTTTGACCTCAAATTTCACGGTCTAGTGAGCATGTTAAGTCTTTGGGTTAGCTCACTTTCTCAGTAACTAAAAGTGGTAAGTCAGTAATATTTGATATATAGGTTGGCCTTTGGTAGTACATGACAGTCTGCTGTATGGCTTTTGTTGTGACCTCAATTTCACGGTTCAGTGAACATGTTAAATTTTTGTGCTTAGTTTAGTTATTCAGTAACTATAAGTGGTAGGTCAATGATATATGGTATGTAGGTTGGTCTTGGGTAGTACATGGCAGTCTGTCATATGGCATTTGTCTTTGACCTCAATTTCACGGTCTAGTGAGCATGTAAAGTCTTTGGGGTTAGCTCACTTTCTCAGTAACTATAAGTGGTAAGTCAGTGATATTTGATATATATGTTGGCCTTTGGTAGTACATGACAGTCTGCTGTATGGCTTTTGTCTGTGACCTCTATTTCATGATCTAGTGGTCATGTTAAGTTTCCCAATATCTTTTAATGAAGGTCAATAATATTTGCTATTCGGGTTTGTCTTAGATTGAACATGACAGCCTGCTATTTAGCTTTGCCTTTGACCTCATTTTCATGGTCTAGTGAACATGTTTTGTTTTTCAGTATCTATCAGTGGTAGGTCACTGATATTTGGCATTTTGGTTTTAGGTGATACATGACATTGTGCTATATTGCTTTTGTCAGTTATCCTAATTTCACAGTCAAGGGAACATGATGAATAAAGGGTTATGATTATGCACATGAGACAAAGTCTCTACAAATACATGGTAAAAACAAGCATAGGAACAACACTTTTATTGTTGTTCTTCATCTTGAAGTCACCATGAGGCCTTCAATAATGAGCTTTGCTCATACCTCATAGTTAGTTCAAGACGGCCCCTAGTACCGGTTTAAGCGGAATTCTTTGCTAATTGTCGAGCAAAGCTACATCCATGTCTTTATTGGTCATGGGTGCCTGATTGTCAACAAACATCAATTAAACTGGCAAAGTGCTCTTACAATCACTGTCATCCTTTGCCCGACAAAAGCACTAGTGTCTTAAGCTAGTGGGCGATTACAACATATAGACAAACACACAAACATGTTTAGTTTTCTGATTTAGTCAGTTCGAGTTTTCACATCAATTTTGTGACCATGTAGGGACGGGCGAGACATCAATTTTGGTCCACACTTGTTTTATTGCTGCGATCAGGGAAGTGGCAAAACTTTTATTGTAATGAAGTCAAGATTAACACATCAAGCTTACACAATGTGTTAGATTGATGTATCAAACGTGGAAACCTGACAAATGTATACAATGTTGTCTTTGCACGACGGCGAGTCAGTGAAAGGTAGACAGGTAGACAGCTAAGGGACCGACCAGTTAACTTGAAGAGGGGGGGGGGGGGCTATAGTTTTTTTCAAAAAAAAAATAATCTGGAGCCGATTTTATGTGAAAAAAATATTTTGGCTGCCAAAATGATGAAAAAAAAATTTCTGACGGAGGCTTTCTGCCCAATAAAATAATGTTAATTTTGAAAAAAAAAAATATTTTGTTGATACACGTGAAAAAAATAAATAAATTGTTTCGCGATAAAAAGAATCTGTTCAGAATAAAAAAAAAACCATACCCCCCCCCCTCCTTCAGATTAAATGGTCGGTCCCTAAGGGTGTGAATCTGAATTTCAGTAAACTGAAAGTATTGCTACTATCTGGACTTTAGCAATATTTAGTTAAAGACTACTTTTTTCTAGAATGAAAAGACTTCAAAGAAATCTTTTTTTAGTAGATACCTGTGAGTAAACTGTTTTGGACTGAATATTTAAAACATCCATTCATCGATAGAATTTCATCTTTCTTCCAGAAACATGGGTAAATTGCCATAATTGTATTTAGTTACCATGTCGGAATCGCAGATCGGTTTTTGTCTCGCCCGCGACGAAAGTCGCGGAAAGCGAGACATATTCGTACAAAGTATGACGGCGAACGGCGGCGACGGCGTAAACTTTCATGTTAATTTTTTGTGATAAGGTCACTTTCTCAGTAACTATAAGTGGTAGGTCAATGATATTTGGTATATAGGTTGGTCTTGAGTAGTACATGACAGCCTTCTATATGGCTTTTGTATGTGACCTCAATTTCACGGTCCAATGAACATGTTAAGATTTTGTGCTCAGTTTAGTTTCTCAGTAACTATAAGTGGTACGTCAATGGTATTTGGTATGTAAGTTGGTCATGGGCAGTACATGACAGTATGTCATATGGCTTTTGTCCTTGTCCCCAATTTCACGGTCTAGTGAGCATATTAAGTTTTTGTGATTAGGTCATTTTCTCAGTAACTATAAGTGGTAGGTGAACGATATTTGGTATATAGGTTGGTTTTGAGTAGTACATGGGAGTTTGTCTGTGACCTCAATTCCATGGTCCAATGAACATGTTAAGTTTTTTGCGCTTAGTTTAGTTTCTCAGTGACTATAAGTGGTAGGTCAATGATATATGGTATGTAGGTTGGTCTTAGGTAGTTCATGACAGTCTGCCATATTTCTTTTGTCCTTGACCTCAATTTCACGGTCTAGTGAGCATGTTAACTTTTTGCGATTAGGTCATTTTCTCAGTAACTATAAGTTGTAGGTCAATGATATTCGGTTTGTATGTTGGTCTTGCATAGTAGATGACAGTCTGCTATATAGCTTTTGCCTGTGACCTCATTTTCATGATCCAGTGATTTTGTTAAGTTTTATTGTATCTATTAATGTAAGTTCAATAATATTTGGCATGTGGGTTTGTCTAAGATGGCTATTTGGCTTTAGCCCTTGACCTCATTTTCATGGTCTAGTGAACATGTTTGGTTTTTCAGTATCTATCAGTGGTAGGTCATTAATATTTGGAATTTTGGTTTTGGGTGATATGTTACAGTCTGCTATATTGCTTTTGTCAGTTAATCTAATTTCACAGTCTAGTGAACATGTTAAGTTTTCTGATTTAGGCAGTTTGAGTTTTCACATCAATTTTGCGATCAAGCAGGGACGGGCGAGACATCAATTTGGGTCCACACTTGTTTGTATCGTGCATCGGTTGAACGTTTGTCAGCATAAACGAGCATCATACTAGCATAGCACAATTTACAAGTTAACCCGAAACTTAACAATCCACTAGAAATTTGACCAAAGCTAAAGCCGCTTCTCGGGAGAAGCGGCAATTATTTGTTCATCATCTCTATATATGGTAAGGTGACTGTATCAGTTTTACTGTCACTGATGTGATGGAATAATTAAATGATCATATAGTCCTCTTATTGCAACGAATCAGTCCTTACGGTACAGTAGTGACCCAGATATCTTCTAATTTAAATCCCTGGATTTCAGTATTCCTTGCTGTCTTAGGATGAAGTACATCCAGCATACAAATGGCATTTCTCATATTCCTGGCATTACATTCTAAGCCCATCAGGCTATTTTGGGTCGCTGTATATCTCACTCAGGTCATAATTTGAAAGAAAACACAATCTATGATTGTTGTGAAATCCTTTTACTTTACTTAACGTTTTGGTTTGGTTAACGTTGTAACATACCTATATCGTAACAATAGAATAACGTTACTTCCGTCCAACTACGTTTGTATGGAAGGTATAGAAACAATATATTGGTTTATAGATAGAACGTCTTAGTCTTTTATAATTGTAACATTTAATGCCGCGACGAACTTAAGATATAAACGAAGTTAAAAATTGGTTAGAGCGGGACATCGAGCAGTAATTTCAAAGTTATTGATGAAAGTTGAGCCAGATTCAAAGGAGTTAACATAAAGATTCAGTGTTAGAGAAATTTTGTCGATTCAGAGTTGATTCATAAAAAGGACATTACAATTACGGAACTGAATGGTCATTGAGTTAGAAGTCTAACTGTATTGGGTTTTAATTGTATGTTTATTATACTATAAGGAAACGGGATATAGAAAGGGGAGGTTTAGGTACCCATAAACCGGTTTAACCATGCCACTGGCCTTTGCTAGTACCGGTAAAATGTCCGGCTATCCCGAATTCCTATCGTTATTAATGTTTGTCTCTTGTTTTCAATATTGTTTTTCTAGTGCAGTTCGCTTGTAAAATGTGGCATGTGATTGTAGTTTCCGGCCATTGTAGGTGTTAACTGTTATCCTGTTCTTGTAATTGTATTTTTTATATCGACCTCTCTCAATTTCCAAAGAGTGGACATTTATTCTAAAAGATGTGAAGCATTTTTTAACTTCAAAATGTTTAATAATCATTAAATATTTCTCCTTTACGAATTTGTTGAACAAAGCAAAAGTACGTAATTAACATAATTTATGTGAGAAAACATGGGCATTTTTATGTAGTTTTCCGACGATTCATAAGTAGGAGAGGAATATACCAAAGACCATCTATTCCGACAGTGCATCCACCTTTACATCTGGACGTTTATATTAACTGGAAATTCATTCCGAGAGCCGCTCCTTGTGGTTGGAAAGACTGATAGGACAACACTCGAAGAATAATCTAAAAAAGTGCCGAGAAGATCACAAGTGTACTTTGAAGAAAAATTGCACCGTATTAACCGAAATTGAATATGTGATTAACGACCGCCAACTAGCATATATTTCATCAGACATTAGAGACCCAAAGCCCATTACGCATTTATTGCTACAAGGACGCACCCTTTGCTCACAAGGACTGGATATAACGAACACGGAGAACTAAGACAACAGTTTCAGTTAGACTCTGAATCAGCCAATAGACTTTTCAAACGTAAAACCATGCTGAATGAACACTTTTCTAAGCGCTGGTGGACAGAGTATTTGATTGCATTAAGAGAATATCGCAGTGTAAATGGAACAAACGATAAACTTATTAAAGTTGGTTCTGTAGTACAGATCATGGACAATTCATCAAGACCAATTTTGAAATTACATATATGTATAATCGAAGAATTGATCATTGAAAATGATGGACGAACCTGTGCCGCAAAAAATAAGAACGTCTAATGGACTTGTGACTTCACGACAAGTCATAAAATTAGTTCCGCTTGAGTTATGAACTGTTAATGGTAAAATGCTTATTTCGTGATGGCCTATAATTTGTTAATATTTTGTGATGAACTTTAATTTTCTAGTATTTTACAATGGACTTTATTTGCATTTTGAGGCCCCCAGAATGTTGTGAAATCCTTTTTCTGTATTTAACATTTTAGTTTGGTTAACTGTGTAACGTATTTACCTGCCGTTTTATCGTTATAATAGAAAGACGTAACTTCCGCACTACTTTTGTATGGAACGTAAAGAAACAATTATATAATGGTTTATAGCTAGAACGTCTTAGTCTTTTATAATCGTAACAATGATGATATTTCTGCACGGGTCTAGCTTCTGGTTCATTGCCAGAATAACATAGGCATCCTCAACTGCAAGCCAAGCCTTAAAGACTGTAGATAAATATTCTTTCATGGTTGGTGATCCATTTTGCAGATTAAATTGGGTTCAACAGGCTCAATTGAACCCAAACACATTTCCCCTATTATGTACTATAATCCAAAACACATTTCCCTCTACTATGTAGTATGGGATAGGAACGGCATCACCAGGAAAAGACTTCTTTTCGGGGATTTTGAATATTATTCGGTCTCTCCAGACAGTCTGATCCATCGTAGATACTGGCATCATCAAATGAACCATCAGACCCAACACCAATCAAGAGAAACTTGTAGTTTGTGTCGACATGGACCATGATAACAATCGAAAAGAAGCCATTGTACTTTCTGCATAATAATCCAGTATTTCACGGACAGGTGATCGGTTCATGCTTTCCATCCCAAGTACCACACGTATGCGGAAATTGCGATCTCCTCTCAAACTATACAGCAATTGCGACCCATTGTTTAGTTGTAGTAGGATTGTAGATCATCTCTTCTACAAACTCGGCTTAAATGACATTACAGTGTTCATAAATGATAAGAGAGGTAGTATTCAAGGTGCTATAATGTTGTTGGACAGGCTTATATATCTGTCACCACAGGCAGTGTCGTAGGATGATGGACAGTTTCAGATCAGGAGTTAGAAAGTTTCTGTACCATATGTTCTTCTATACCCTGCCTACTTTTCTTCGTAACACTAGTTGTAAAGTCTTGTGTAGTTTGTAGGCCATCTCAACTTTTGTCCGTCGTCAGCTCGTATGGAATATACAATAGTGACCATAGCGTTGTCTTCTTTTGTCAGACAGCCATTTCCTGACCAAGACAGACTTCTGTTTCCGCAATCGTCTGTGCTTAAAATACTCCGAAAAACAAAAGGCAAACAAGATGGTTGGTTTACAAAATGAAATGAGAAAAAAAGGATTCCCCATAACATTGGGTGCTGGCACGGTAACAGATGCTCATTATGTTTTTGAGATGCATCGAAAACAGCAATGCTACTGCATGATTTCTCATGGTTCTCACATCATCAAAGTATGCTGCTGTAACTGAATTTCGATTAATCTGTATTGAGGTACTGAAGAAATGGTTTGATGCCTATCTTTTATTTTCCATTGTGGATTACTGTCAAAGGCGTGTGCTATTCAAATTTGGCCGTTTCATGATACATGTGAAAAGAATTATAGCAGCTTTAATCTTGCTGTCTTAGCCAACGCCGTGGTCCCATCTTGATTTCATTGTTTTGGCAACACGGCGGCATTGCGGGTGCTTTATGTAGTTATGTTGCCATCCCGAGACAATCGTGCAGCTTATTGTTAATTCGTTTTGTCTTTACGAGTCGAAAAATGCCCGAAGACACAAATGAACAAACGATGTAATGAAAATATGTCAAATCTTGTTTTGAAAAGATGCCCTAATGATTGCCTTCTAGGGGCAAAGCGGATAACTGAGTTCTACACGAAAAAGATGATTCGTTTTTCAAAGATCGGATCCGAATTTGAACATTTTCGCTTTTATGTGACCATCTGCAATTAATTTCGGAACCGCATGACGTCTGTATTCTATTTACAATTCATTTACAAATGATTACGGGTAATTGTAAAGTTACTATCGCATTGCGATGTATTGGAAAATCAAAACAAATTTGAACGAGCACTTTGTGAATCTGCCGGTATGCGATAATGTTACGAATGCGTTAGACCAATTTTATAATGCTTTGAGGATAAAAAAATGATAACTGAAAAATAAAATTTGGTCTGTACCAAAACCCACGTAAAGTCAATTTCCTTCGCCAAAGAGCGTCAGTAACATTCTTGTGTGTTGAGGGCATGAGAAATAATCCATTTCATATGACATATAGACACATAAATGTCAACAAAGCTAGTAGCACTGGTTCTTCACAACCAATCATCTCTTAAATCATGAACAAAACCAGAATTTGCTAAGCCAAAGAATCTTGGGAAAAAAAGAGAAAATCTTAGAATGTAAGCCAGTAAATATGAGTCCTCTTAATGATTTTTTTTTTTTGCTTTTTTTTACAGCTGATGAGAATCCCGAAAATGAAACAGACATAGAGATTACATTGGATGTTAACAATAACATTCAGGATGAAAAAGAGACTTGCTATCATATTGCAAAAGAGGTGAAATTTAAGGACAACGAAGAATAATAGAAATGATTAAACAGATAATAAATTTACAAAGTTTCAAACAAAAATTTGAACGTCACAATCCTCTGACGTCATGTTTTGGCGGGAAAAGTTTTCGAATTGCCTGTTTATCGTTGATTCTCGTGTGTCAAAAGACGAGACTTACAGACCCTATTCATTAACACTGGGGCGAAGCCTCTGCTAGTAGACTGAAAGCACTTGATAGTTGATACTCACAAATCGAGTAGTTATTGATTCATTGCTAGCCCGAAAACGGATTTTATTTTGAAACTTGCGATGTCTATTGAATTAAAAAAAATATTTAAATCTGAGGAGTATCTCAACTTTCATATCTTCATGCATAACTGGTTTTTGCTTTTCATTTAAATCTTTCTTTCGTTATTCCTAATCTAACCAGTTTTTACTCTCTGATACTGCCAATGACTATTGAAATCTTTAATGAATTTTCCCGTCGGGAAGTTTTGAATTAGATTTTTTCTTCTTTACTGCGACAGGGCTTTACCAGCAAACTAGGCTGACAGTAAAGTTGCGAGCACTCCTTGACTCATCTTTCTAAATTACGTTTGTCTTACTCTTTCCTTCTCAAGATTGTGGTCTTGGAGTAAGTAGTCTACCTCTATTGTATCTTTATTACACTATGGAGAAACGGGAAATAGAAAGGGGAGGTTTAATCCTACAGCTAGCTCTTTCTAGTGCCGGTTACATAGTCTGGCTATCCCGAGTTCCTGGAGCTATAGACCTATATTTTTCTTTTGTCTTTTTATTGTTTTTCTTGTTGAGTTGCCTGGTAGGTTGTGGCATGTGATTGTATTTTTCGGTCATTGTAAGTGTTTCCTGTTATCTCCTTTACATGAAGTACACTGTTATCTCCTCTACATGAAGTACACATCTTTCAGTTTATTGTCTTCTGAACGTTTTGATTAGTTCTGAATTGAAGAGACATAAGTAGTCAAATGGCCAACTGCAGAAACTGACCTAATTCATAGATCTTTGATTTATATATCTTTTGCCTCTGCTGGTAGACTGGTAATAGGCGATGCTATGTATTCACCAACGGAGTAGTTTTGCTTCACTGATCACCCGAAAACCGATGCTATAAAATTTAGAAAAAAATATTCAAGGAGTATTTCCGTCATACATTGCTCTGTTCTTAACTGAATAAAGCCTTTTATTTAGATCTTTTTTATCATCAGCTTTTACACATTTTTCGGTTTTTGGTCTTCCCACATTTTGAATTGATCCTGAAGAGACATTGTCGAAATGGCCATCTGCATAAACTAAATTTACAAAATTTTGGTATTTATTTATACATACAATTCATCATATCAATGAAGGTTGAAAGAATTTAAATTACTAATATGTATTATTAATCCTTTTGTGTTTGTACTCTTTCTTTTATATTTACCGGCACAGAATATTTAACCATACATACCGCTTTTATCCTTGATCTGTATTGCTACATCCATAACTATTCAGCCATAGCTTGTTGATATTTTCAATACTTGATTGTGGAATACTGATTACAGAGGATCGTAGGTATCACA
Source organism: Modiolus philippinarum (assembly GCA_002080025.1). Classification (NCBI taxonomy): domain Eukaryota; kingdom Metazoa; phylum Mollusca; class Bivalvia; order Mytilida; family Modiolidae; genus Modiolus; species Modiolus philippinarum. Next base: position 57,514 of record MJUU01047333.1, on the reverse strand, counting down.
AGCGTCGGTTTCGTCATGTATGCTCATTGTCAGAAGCAATGTTTACATGGTGAACAACAAAAAAAGTAGTGTTTCTTTACATATTGATTAAAAATTTCTTATTCACTGTATCCCTATTCTTCACTTAAGCAGCCTAAAATAGGTCACTTGGCTTCTGTTGTAGCCCGTTATTATTACAGTTTCGATTGTGCTTTTCTCTAAAACTGCTAGTCAGATAATATTTCAAAGTAAATACTATCATGTACATCATATACCTTCATTCTGACGACTTGCTTGCCGTATACTGAAGAGAAAGTAGACCTTCGACATTTTTATCATTATAATGACTACATCAGGCGAAGGCATGCAGTAGAGTACAGACATAACCTCTGATTAAGTTAACTTGGAGCAGACATAATGAAGGCTCTTCTAAGTTAACTAAAAACGTGTATAAAGTCTGGTCTAGAACTGCTCTGAGTCTGCTCTACGATCCTGATCGCTCTGACCAGTCATGGTCATAGCTAGAATCTTGACCGTTATGGTCTAGGCCGTGTCTGCTCTGACCTGTTCTAAACAAGACCATTCTCCTACTCTGGCCATGACTGCTTTCAGCTGATCTGTTCTACCTATGACAACTCTGACCTACCGGTACAAGTATTCAAGCCATGACTGCTCTCAGCTGACATGTTCTACCAGTAACCGCTCTGACCTACTCGTATTCTAGCCATAACTGCTCTCACCTGACCTATTCTAGTTCCATAATTACACATATTTCAAGGTCAGTTAAATCACAAAAAACAAATAATGTTTTTAAAAAATGGAAAATAAATAAATGAAATGAATTATTCAGATATAAAATTTCATTTTTGGTAAGTTGTTTTTTGGGGGGATTATTTCCATGTGATTAGGTACGACGGTCATGACCAGAGCAGACTTTGGTAGAACAGTCATTGGTAGAAAAAACTAGATTCTCAGACAGAGCAGACATGATTCTAGGACTGTGCACCCCGCTGTGGGTTGAAAAATGTCAAACATGTAAATGGCTATAAAATAAGTGGCAAGGTCAAATGTTGTTGATTGCACCTCCCTTTGAACTTTTGATAGAATACAACTTGAAAACAACACAACAGACATATGCTACATTTACAGTTACTTCGGTGTTTAATTATTTATATAAACTAATAATAATTAACATTTTGAATTTTAAACAAATGTCACTAAATGACCAAACACTCCATCGTAAATTTTTCTATCAAAGATCTTCTCCTCTGAATCCCCAGGCCAAATGCAACTAAACATGGTCACATTGTCCCTTGCGTTGTGTCCCTTTTAACAATTATATCCGGAAGGTACGTACCTATCCAAGATGACCGTCATTGAAAACATAGTTTAACATTGAACCCTATGGAAAACACGTTCCAAGATTTTCCATCAAATAACTGGTCCATTTAGAGCCAAATTTTACCACAATGGTCCTTAGATGGGAGTGTATGTTTTGTCTCGCTTTTTGAGTACATTATTCGTGTATATTGCCTTAAAGCGAACCTCCGTGTGCCTAGGAATGTTATTGAAAGCTTTAAATTCTGAGAAAGTTTTTCTCGGAGTCGGACCATGGTTCGAATAGCAGTTTTAAGATGGAACCAATGTTTGAACCATAGGGATTGCCTTAACCTGATGATCAGACGGCATTGGTTGAGCCGCCTGTCCTTCTACAGTTAAGGTTGAGATTTCTGTAGTGGAGTGTACTTTTCAATAATGAAGCGATTCAGAGTAAATGCACATGAGATAAAGTCTCTACAAATCCATGGTAAAAACAAAGGAATGGAACACCTGTTTAATTGTTGTTTTCATCTTGGAGTCACCATAAAGTCTTGAACATTGTGCTCATACCCTTTAGTGAGTTCAAGGCGGTCTGTATCACCGGTGTGAGTGGAAGCTTATTCATTGGTTGTACCGATCACCAGAACTCTTCTGCGTCACCTTGAATTTATGCTGTGTAAGAATACCGGTCAAGTTCTAAAGAAAGCTTATCAAGAACCTCATCGAGTCGACGAATCTTATCTCCAAGTCTTCATCAACCTCCAAGACCAAGGAGCAGCTGGTGTACTTTTTGTACGTGCTTTGGATGCGGGTGATCTGCTTATTGTAAAAAAAATCAAAATTTTCGCATTTAACAGATTGGCATCCTACCAACTGAGATTGTGGAAGACGATTTGTAAGTTCTTGGTGATACTGATAGCAGCACCGTGAAACTAAAGAGCGATGTGTTCATGGTCGCAGATCTTGTGTTCTCTTAATTCATTGCCGTAAATATATGAAAAAGAAAGGAAATGGGGTAAATGTCAAGGAGAAAACATCCCATATCCAGGTTAAAACGACCAAAAACAAAACATCTAGGGGTCACCATATGGTCTTCAACACAGCGAGGAACCTCACACCATATAGTAAGCCCTAAATGACCCCGAAAAGGTATAAAAGTGAATAAATCAATGGAAACAAACCACATCCAATAACCCAAATATCAAGAAACTAAAATTTTATAAGAAGACAAGGACAAGCCAATGACCAACATATTCCTGACTTGGGACAGGCGCAAAAATTGCGGTGGGGTTAAACTCGTTTTCTTGGATCCAAACCCTCCCCCTATGTGTGGTGAATGGCTAAAAAAAATACACAAAAAGACTCACAGTAAAAATCAAACTAGAAAAAAGGTCCAACTTATCAAGACGAGTACCCTTACAATATGGCAGTTTGTGATGAATTCGAAACTCAACTGTGTTCATTGGTCTCCCAATCTGTTTGATTTTCATGTGATGCTTGGCGATCGACTTCATTTTTTTACTTCATACACTGCAAAAACTCATTGGTGGCATCTTCTCCACAGTAGTTGACCGGGTGTTGTGATACAATTTGGCTCAATTCACATGATAGTCGAAACTTGACGATCGGTGTCATTTGTGTGCCTTCTTGTAAGAAAACGATTGATCTGGCTTGTATGTGTACGAGCTACTCCTAGAGGAATTAAAAATATGTGTATAAGATGAATAGGATCTTCATTTGTGGTTATGGAATCCTATGAAGGTTCCTTCGTCCGGCAATTAAATTTTAACTTCTTACTTCCAGTTACGAACAAGATTTCCTATCTGGAGAAGTTAGACAAACACCTGCGGTAAGCACAAAAGATGTTGATATCCGTGTTCTAGCTCTCAAATTTAGCGACTGCCCTGAGAATGAATGATAAGTAACTCGATGTCGTCAAAGATGATTTCCGTTATCCACCAAATCATTGTGTAATCCGGTTTGCTGATATCCATTCCATCTGAGTTTTGTGAAGTGCAGATATAATTGTCAATAAATGTCAATTGTAAGTAGTGAGCATGTCATTCCCTCTTATTGGCGATAGCTTTTTCAGATTCTGTTGAAGTGGTATGTAGGAACTTGCCTTGAATGCTTTGATTTATTTAATATGTGAATTTCTTAATGTCCACCCGCTACTTTCACTCTTTTGACCTCCATCAACTGTACCTATATCTCGAGGTCTGGTGCACGTAATCTGTGTGCAATACATGTAGCAAATACTTATCTGAAGTAGAGGATGACAAAGACATTTTCCATCAGTCTCTGTTTTTGTCCACTTTCAGCACTACCTGCATCTTCATACTCTTCTTATTATCGAGTACATCTGAAACTGTTGGGGTTGGCTCAGCAGATCACCTCTTCTTAACCTCGAGTACTTGGCGATTGAATGGCTCTTCGAAAAATGATTCAATGTGTCCAATCGAGTACGGCAACGGTTGTTTGCTATCTACTTCCTGTTATCACAAAGAATTCAAACACGCCTTTACCAAATATTTTAATCATAATCATATTGGTTAATTGAAGATCGAATATAGAGTAAAATGAGATCATTTTTATATTCTTAAGTATTGCAATAGCTAAACAGAACAACTAAATGTGAAAGTGTACGCGTTTGTTATTTCTTTACATTGTACCAAACATGTACACTTTGCTTTGGTATTCTCTGTAATTATGATTTGCAAGCAAATAAGTGATATTAGTTCTATCTTTGTCTGAATGAACATAAATACGTGTTAAATTCTGAATGCAAAACAATTTATGCATATTTTTGATTTCTTAACATACTCTACAAAAAAAGTTAAGGATCAAGGTTTTTGGTTTCCATTACAAATGTATTAAGATTTACAACACAGTTTGATTTTACCAAATCACACACAAGCCATTAAGTCGTGGAACATCGTGTCTGATGTTTTCGAGATGATCAAGTTGGAGACTTGAAAAAAGTTTCTGAGGTCAAGCTTCTATCTGATTATGCCTTCTCGGAAAAGACAAGTTTCTGAAATTTGCATTTTTAGCCCAAAAATTTACCTGCATCAAAAACAAATCAATTTCTTCCAGGAACCAATGCAATGAAGCTTTTTCTTCCACAATTTCTGTGTTTCGGTGATTCTAATGACAATGTTCAGTCGAAATGTAAAATCTAAGCACTATACCCTTCCAAATTTTGAAAATGACCAAACCAAGAGTGGAAATTCTTGTATGGGACAAAATTAGTACCCTAATGTGAATGCCAATTTCTTTGCCACTTTTGAACCATTTTAAGAGAATCAAAGTCAGTAGACAGTCAAAAGATCAAACAACTCGATAAAAATGTCAAAATCATGATTTTTTTTTTGCAAAAAAAACGAGTTTTTTTAATTCTCAAAATTGAAAATTTTGATAAGTTGAAAATTGCAGGAAATGTTCATTATGATTAGTGTAAACACTGTGCAAAATTTCAGGTTGATCGGATCAGTGGTTATGGCCATGCTTTAATGCGAAAATAAAGATACATGAAATTAAACGAATATGATCCTTAACTTTTTTGCCGAGTATAGAAGGAAGTAGCTACCAAACAACCTTTGCTGTACTCGATTGGACACAGTGACATTCCTGAAGACAATTTCAGGGTTGAATTTTCAATTCATTTTCTCTTCCATGAGTTTTACCAGTTTCTCTTTTTGTAATTCGGTAGTATCCCACGCAGCTTGTCTGTGCTATTTGACTACGCGCTTTCATGGGCTTTGTAACCAGGTTCTTGCAAGAGACTTGGATTTCTTTGTGAACTTCCTGTTGTCTTGTCTTGCCGCGCTGTGTCTTTACTTTGATAAAACTTTTATGCAGTTGACGTGATGAGTGCCCTGGGATTGACTATATATACTCCACATCTAACATTCTTAATTTAATACTCGATTTTGTATCTCCTGCAGTGTGGACACCGTAAAAAGATTCCCCATTAGAGAGATGTATGCATTATATATATTCCGGCTATGATATACTTGTTCTTCATAAAAATTTCTCATATGGAAACACTTTCATTTTTTCAAAATTTTGGCGTTTTATGTAATTTCAAAATGTTTTTCTGACCACTTAATTATATTATTGCATCACACATTTTTACAATTCCAAGTTTTCTTGCAATTGACTCGATGAGTGCCCTGTTATTATTGGTCTGTTTGTGGAGCAATGGATTCATTTTATGTTTGTTGACAATCCATACCCTTTCATTGGTTATTTACCACAGCCCGTCATTTCGTGCTTGTTTCTTCATCTTGAGTTGGAGTTTGCAGGCGTTCTGCACCTTTTTTGTCGGTCTTGGTTAGTTAGTACCTGACCATGCCGTAAGGGTTACTATATGTGAAGTTTTTGTGACAAGCCAGATTCTAATTAAATTACCACAATAGAAAGTTTAGTGATGCATGTATTTGAAATGCAAGTTGTTTTCTCTTGCACACGGACATTTATTTTGTTTGGTTCAAGTTGTACAATATATATCATAACAAGCAATACTAGTCAATCAGGGAGTCATTGTACACATAAAAATGACTCGACGCCGTGGAGTAAATGAATCCCTCAAGATGTTGAAGAAGACAATTCGTTTGTGTAAAATTATGCTGTATCTTATATTTAATCAGCTCGATTTTGGTGTTAAGTTAATTTTGATATAATCTTATGTGTCATTGTTACGTATTTCCTTTCATCCATAACATTAAATGCGTTATTTTATTGTCCAAGAATGCCAAATGATAGCCAGTGTTTGAATACACAAGACTTCTTTTTTTAAACAAAATAACAAAACTTGTGTGGTCCCATATTTTAATAGGAACAGGAACAAGAGAAAACGGGGAAAAATACGGACGGTAATGCAGGTCATTCGAATTTTTGTATCCCGATTTTTCTCATGCTATTCACATTTTCTAGAAATCTATTACAGCGATGATACAACGTTTTCATTGAAAAAAGGTCACATATAATAAAACAATTAATTATAGAATAGAAAATAAACAATTTCAAATGCATCAAAAATGGAGTTTCATATGTATAGTTGGTATGCAGTGGGTTGAATTTAACACGTATTTTCGGTACTGATTTCCCTAAAAATGAAATGCCTTTTATTCATAGAGCAAATGAAGGAAGAATATATTTCCATTCAGTCAATTATAGTAATAAGAAAAAACAAAATAAAAAAGGTATAGTTGGCCATGATAAAATAGTAAAAAACACATAAATAACATCTAACAATGATAAAAGTTAGAAAGATTGGAATGATTGTCCAACGTTTCGGCCGTATGGCCTTCGACTAGGGGCTAAAGGACCTGAAATAAGGAGAAGAGAAGGCAGACCTTATGGCGTGTCACAGATATTCCTGTAAAAATTGTGCCAAATCCCGAACATTATCAAAAAGACGAAAATAAAACATTAGTTTTCTGTACAATGCAAATATTACATTTCAATACATGAATAACATCATATACAATTGACCGTTTCTTGACATACATGCCAAAGGGTCGAATCTTCGACTAGTCTCACCCATATAGATCACCCTGCGGCGTTTACAGCCCACAGCATACCTAAATTCTCTCGTCATTTCCACATTCTTCATACTGTTATGCGTGTTAAATGATGGTCAACATATTTTGCTCTGGCATGGGTTGACCGATTCCAGTCTGTAGCATTTGACAGTGAAACTGTCCTTTCGCCAGACAACACTCTGAACTGTCAGCAAACTGGACGACAACCTTTTGATTTTTAAGAAATTTTTAGGCTATTGTTCTTTCCTCTTGATGGAGATCAATTAATAATCTGATGCAAGATGTTAAACAATGCAAATTTCATAAAAATAATCACGATAAATTACAGTTTGCCAAAATAATGCTATGTGAAAGAATACGATTGCAATATTTATTCTGATATCAAATATTTTGTTAAGCCCTAAAATAGACTAGTTGTTGACCTCCTAATATTCAATACGTATATAGTAAAATACTTAATATTTGTTGTCAAATAACTATTGTCATATAATAACATATCCTTCATTTCCTCATTTCTCTTTGATGATTTGCCAACACATGCGTTCTACTTTATCATCATACTAACAGAGTCAATTGTATTTCACTCATAACCGGTTCAAAATGTAATAAAAGTGTCGATTCAAAGACAACTCGGTCCAGCCATCCGGACCATTACCAACCTTATCCAATCATAATTCTTTAGAAAAAAGTAAATCTAACCTTCCAATCTAACATCACCACAGCTGTCTAAAGGCCTGAAACGTGCTCAAAAGACAGAATTGCATATAAAATAACTGAAAGATAATTTTTTTAACTAATAAAATACCAATAAAATGCATACTATATCTAAATGCACCAGACCACGTCTTCATTTAGAAATAAAATTATGGTTCAAATGTGAAACTCATTTATTGCTCACTAATGAAAATTTTTATGGCAATGGTTCAGTTATGAATCTCGTATATTAATATTCTTCAGTATCTTTAACCCAAACCAAACTTTAGAGGTGAATATCTAAAAAAAAAAAACAGAATACCGTTTTGACTTTTGAACTTTTGACAATTTGATGCGGAAGGATAGTTCGTGTAACCTGACCAGGAACAAGTTTAAATATTCCTCTTGTAAATAATATGCACACTCGCGTCAAGCTTTACAAAAATAGATGCAAATTGCTAATGGATAGATGGAAAAAATTTCACAGGAATGAACCATGAATCGGCATTATGTTACCAGTTTTACTACGGTGCTGCTACTCATTATCATCATCACTATAGAAGAACCAGTTGGCGGTAAGTAATCTATTTAGATTACTTTACTCTTTACTTATTCTCATGGGTAATACAGCACGGAACTTCCAGTTTTGTTTTGTTTTCAGTTTTATTTTTTTTTATTATTTTTGTTTTGTTTTGTTATGCTTTGCTTTGCTTTGTTTTTGTTTTTAAAGATTCCTCTTTTGAAAAGGAGGGACTTTGGTGTCCACGAACAACCAAACCAGTTTTTCTATTAAATAAACCCTTTCACAATAATTTTAGTTGGCGGGAAAAGAGTGGGAACATGAAAAATCCCAGTAAAACAACTGGAGTACAGAATTGTTTTAATGATCTGTGTTAATTTGGATATATCAGTTACCAGGTAAATGATATAAGGAAGGTGTCTGTTAGTCCGTTAAAGAGCCATGATCAAGCTGACCTTTTCATGCCCTCTTAAGTCTACAAATATTTTCATACAAATCTTAGGAACTGTTTGCTAATAAACCCACTGTTCTCTTTATATTTTGGACCAAAGAATAGGAGTAGATGCTAAGTATAGAAATAAAGATTATATTTGAATAGTCCAGTAACAGTTGCAAAATAATCATTCCATACATCAAAAAACATATACATGTACTAGTATTTCCATTTTTTTCTAAGGTCAGGAGACTTAATACTTTTTTGTATTATTTTGTTTTTCTTTTCACAAGTTTTCGTAACAAAGCCATTTGTATGACAAAATGTAGTATTTTTCAACTTGATATGAAATTCCTGTTATGTACAAAATGCATCTTTTGTGAATGTTAATAGAATTTCACAAAAACACAATATAAAAGAATTAAAGGGCTATTCATCAGATTTCGATTATTGCATAATCTTTACCTGCGAACTAAGATCATCTCTTCTTCAATCAAAAAAAGTACATACGATTACTTTGTAAATTGGTATGTAAAATATGGTATTAACAGCTATCTTCAACAAATATTATTATTATTTTATGATATCTGTGCGATATGAGTGGTTTATTCGACGTCACATGACGCTCTGTAAATATCTAATAAACCTGGTATTTCCATAAATACTACGTAACGTTATTTATCGGTAATTTGTATGAATTTCCTTTGTTCTACAGAGTATCACTTAACTGGACAATATCACGAAATTATCGGGTCACTGTGAAGGCGTTACGTGCGGGTTGCTGTGCTGACGTCATGTTTTTGGTACTATTTGTTGTGTTCATACGCTTATTACGTTGAACGAAGAATGCATATAAATTATTGCAATAAGAGATAGATAAACTGTGTAAAAAGAAATTTCAGCTCATTTTAATTTATAGTAACCTTTTTATTAGCTCAACTGGCCTAGAAGGGGCCATGTGAGCTTTTGCCATCACTTTGCGTCCATTAAAAAATCTTCTCTTCTGAAACTGCTTGGTCCATTGTTTTCAAACTTGGCCAGAAAATCACCAGGGTATGCACTTTAAAAATTGTGTTCGATTAGCCGGTTGATTAAACAATATGGTCGTCACAGCTAAAAATAGAACATAGGGGTAAATTGCAGTTTTTGGCCAATAACTCGAAAAAACATTACAGATATCAAAAATTCTGACATGGTAACAATGATTAACATGATGAGATCTACCTACTGTGCAATTTTGAGGAAAATCTGAAAACCCATCTGGGATTTATTGCCCCTTTCCCGTAAAATTTTCATTTTTTTTTATTTCAAAAAGTATTACAGATAGAGGTCAAGTGTAAATTGCAAAAATGATAAATTTAATTCATTACATTTTATTGTTATTTCATTTAACAAAAGGATCAGACACAAGTTACAACAACTTACAAAGGTCTTGTCAAAATAATAAACAAGTGACATATATAAGAAAAAATGAAAGGATATGGAGTGAATCTACATTTGACAAAAAAAAAAAAACACGATACAAAGAAAACTCCAGTTTATCAAGGAGTTGACTTTTATTCCTGTCGCCTGAGGGTCTTCAACCAGAGGTGAACAATATTCATCCCCTCAAGCGAGATTAAGAAGGCCCCTAGCGTGCAATTTATTGGTATTCTTTTCAATAATCTTGAACAACATCGATCGCAGCTAAAATATGTCATTGAAGCAACACATGTCGGGAGCGGTCAATGAGAAAAAAGTTAAACCGGGCAATGTCTGTCTACAAATATTTGTCATTAAGTAGCCCAACGAAAGTCAAAAATTAGGACACAAACAACGTCGATGGACAACACGGATGCATGCATCAACAGTTATTACAGAAATAAAAGTAATTTTGGAGGAAATTATCGATGTGTAAACGCGGCCGACTCACTCAAAAATTAAATAAAGTCCGAAGGACTTTAGATGGAGTTTGTGAGTGAAAGGCAGCGTTTACACATCCATAAACTCCTCCAAAATTACTTTTATTTCTTATAATTCCAGTCCTTTGAACTTTGAACAATGGTGTCACTGATTTTTACGATAGCATTTAAATTACTACTTCTATTCCTAAGTCGCGTATGAATTACATTAAAAAGTATATTTCCCGCAGAATAATAAGAAGAGGGTTTAAAAGGCAAATCACTGCTCAATGTACGCTTAAAACCCCCAATATTAGGCAAGTTTCGAAATGCCGGATCTAGTTCATTCAACAGTCGCACTGTAGAAGGGAAACATGGATCTAAGTACAATTTTAACCTTTTATAAGGAACTCTGTATGGGTTTTCATTTCGTAAATTATACTGAACATGTTGTGGCTGATAATAATTAAAGCAATCTGTTAAATAAGAAGGGACAGATTGATTACGGATTTTATAGAAAAAAAAAATAATTTCCTACGTTTTCGACGAGATTGTAGTAGTTCCATTTAGTTTCAAAGTAAAAAGATTCAATACTACAAAATTTTGGAAGTGCGTTTATTAATCTAGCTGCTTCATGTTGAATATGCTCAATTTTATTTATGTTTAGTTGCCCACAACCATCCCAAACTTCAAATGTATATTCTAAAGCTGGGAGAATATAATTCATATAAATGTTTTCTAAGTTTTTTAAGGCATAATGTGAATTTCAATTTTCTCAACATTGATAGTTTACTCGATACATTTTTCAACATGTCGATATGACAATTCCACTTACAATTTGTAGAATGTTTGTGTACTAAATTAACACATTCATTACTAAATTTAATAACAGGTAATTCAACATTTGATTTTGCAGTAACGCATTCTGTTTTCTTGGGATTAAAATCAACCAACCACTTCTTAGACCATTCATATATTTCTTTTAAATCAGCATTTAAAAAATCTTTTATTTCATTTTTATCTTTAGAAGCGTATTGTTAACTATGTTATTTATGTAAATTAAAAAGAGTAAATGGCCCCAAAACTGACCCCAGTGGAACTCTGTGGAACTTCACCTTTGATTAAGCCGTTTTGTGAACTACTGTTTTTAATAATGACAGTTTGATTTTTTTTATTCACATAGTTTTCAAGCCATTTTAGAAGATTACCAGATATACAATAACACTGCAGTTTCTTAATTAAACCCTTATGCCTTACTTTATGTGTTCAACATATCAAGATCTACCCACCCTAAAATTTTGAAGATATTCCAAAATCCCTTGTAGGAGTTATTGCCCTTTTTTCACAGAATTTTCAAAATTTGCGTATTTTTCGTCTTATATTTCCAAAACTATAGAAGATGAAGGTTAAGTGTAATTTGATAAAATGTTTGCCATTCTGTGGTGACTTCAAAACTGGTGTTGAAAATTGTTTGTGACGGCCATTTTCAAAATGGCAGCCCACATTGTCCGATTTTAATGAAATTTGATTTCCAACTAGATATTGATGTTGCAACTTCAAAACCGGTGTTGAAAATTGTTCATTTACCGCCATTTTCAAAAAGACAGGAAAATTCAACATTGTACGATTTCAATGAAATTTGGTTTTCGAATAGGTATTAATGTCGCAACTTCAAAACTGATCTTAAAAATTGTTCGTGGACAGCCATTTCTAAAATAGCCGCTAAAAAGGCGGGGAAATTAAAAATTGTCCGATTTCAATGATATTTAGTTTCCAAGTAGATATTGATGTCGCTACTTCAAAATCGGTGTTGATTATTGTTGGTTGTCCGCCATTTTCAAAATGGCCATCAAAAAGGCGGGAAAATTCAACATTGTCCAATTTCAATGAAATTTGGTTTTCGAATAGGTATTGATGTCGCAACTTCAAAACTGATGTTGAAAATTGTTCATTGACTGCCATTTTCAAAATGGCCACCGAAAGGCAGGAAAATTCAACATTGTCCGATTTCAATGAAATTTAATTTCCTAGTGGATATTGATGTCGCTACTTTTAAACCGGTGTTGAAAATTGTTTGTTGACTGCCATTTTCAAAATGGCCACCAGAAAAGGCGGAAAAATTCAGCATTGTCCGATTTCAATAAAATTTGGTTTCCAAATAGATATTAATGTCGTAACTTAAAGATATAGTGCCAGAAATTGTCATTGACCACCATTTACAAAATGATGTCTCCACTTCAAAACTGGTCCTTAGCAAAACTGTTTTTTGTCAAAAAGGCCAAACAAAGAAATATAGTAAAACATAGTCAGACTATAATATTTCACGAAAGGATGTGAAGTAAATGAACATGAGACCATAACACATATGTTAACTCCAACTGCAATAATTTTGATGAGCTGTAAGACTGTTTTTTTGTCAAAAAAGCCCAACAAAGAAATATGGTAAAAACATGATCAGACTATAAATACAGTTCAAGATATTGGTTTTGTTCGAGCTACCAAGTTTGAGAGACTGAATTTCAATTGTATAAATTACAATGATTGTGGCAATTGAAAGCCAGGTGAGCGATACAGGCTCTAAGGAGCCTCTGGTTTATTTTTTTAATTTTTGATACGGACTTTATCATCATAGCGTAACGCATCAAGCTCGCCCTAACGGGCTCACTTGATGCTGGCCGTGATAAAGTCGGTATCAAAACAAAATGTCCTATATTCCATATATAATTTGTATTGTTTTGTATATGCTACACCTAACGCTATGATCTAATTAAGACAAGAATAATGCCATAAAATAATGAAACAATTATAGCATGGCAAGTTGGGTCAATACATGGATTTATAGACTTGATTAGAGATATACAACTCGGACTAAGTCCTCGGTCAATATTTCTTAGCCAGTTCTATAAATGCATGTGTTTACCTTATTTCCATGCAATACATGTATCTGTAAATTGTCATGTTGACAAATATAATGTGTTTCAGCTCTGGTGGAAGATGCTTCCTTTTGTCATCTCAGTGGTTATCATAAATGCAATGGTGAAATCTGGTGCTGTCCGAATGGATTCCTCTGTACTGATACCTCAGCTTGTCTCTCAATAGGGTAACGTATTTAAGCATTGGCTAGATATTGATACAAAACATGTAGTTTTATGCAAAAAGAAAAAAGAATGGGCTTTTTTAACAAAAAATGAATGGAAGTGACCTATCGACAAAAACAGAACTTTAAGGCGAGTTAAAAACTTATAACAATGGATGCATCACTTTTACAATTTTAAAGTTTCTGAATTAGCGTTATATGGGGGTAGGACATGGACCTCCAACACTTGACTTGGGAAGATGTCATTATAGAAGTATCCAATCAACTAGTTATTTGACCCTGTTATATCAAAAACATTTAATTATCATTATTTATTTTCGAAAAGGAGATTTCCGTTTACTTTGATTCTTATTTCAGAGAACTTTTAATCTACCAGATGCGTATATATGAGCTTTGGGTACTCATATATATCTAATTTCAAACCACATGATTAAAAATCTTAAAAAGCAATAATTTAAGATTATTCAGCAGAAGATTCCCGAAATAGAAACTTTGCTCTCGGAATTTACTTCTAAATATTTTACCATGAAAGCCAGGGGCCTTCACTTGCCAAGTGGTTAATTTAACGTGGAAGTAGATACTCTAAATCATACGATATCAAAATCATAGTAAAAGTGATTTTTAGACGAGGATTCTAAAAATGTAACTAATGCTACTATTTTTGGCAAATTGACATGCTTCCGTGATATTTGACATTGAAATATTACTTAACTTCATTTCGTGAAGTGTCAAATGAGTTGCGATCATATCTTGAAGTGTAAAAATGACATCATTTGCCATAGAAACGGAACAGGTTGGGAAATTGCTTCAGTCAGATGAAACTGTATAATGTTGTCTTAACATATACACACATGTGATTGGTTTCTAGTCTCTGAACTATTAGAAGAGAGACTGTGTCCATGAAACCAGGATAATATCTAAAATTCTTGAAATCAAATCAAATGAGACTTCACAGACAGAGTCAGCATCGTAAAGAACTGGTTACACTAACCATGAAGTTCGTTTGGAAGACTTTAGTATCATCATCCTGAAACAATTGATAATTTCTATATACGACATGCACATTAAAAAAAAACTTCAAAATGAACCGTCTTCAACCACAAGAGTCATTATTTCTCAACATAGGAGTCGAACCGCGTGATCGAAAACCAGTATTTTAATAACATATATTTTGTCAATTTTTGTTGAGACAGTTTTGTCGTTCTACGACCGTATTTACTGATTTCCTTGTTTTTTGTAGGGATTGTTCTTTTATTGCATAATGCAAAAAATTATGCGACAATGGATCATAGGCATTGTTGCATTTAAAATTAAGTAAAAAGGCACTGAAAAGAATTTTGATTTAAACCTGCAAGGTGAATTTTTCTCAATGATGTTGTACATGCAGGAAGAAGACGGATGACTGCGGTGTCTTCAAAACGAAATACGATACGTTTTCTTAGAAATGTTTTCAAATTTCGATACCCTTTCTTAGAAACTCGGTTCAAAGTTTGGGTTTCATTTTTTTTTAATAAATTTTGCTTTGTTTGATGCTTTTATCTTTTTATTACGGAAGTTAAGTACAACCTAAAATTTAAATTAAGCATGGTTTAATTATGTAATTATTGAGAAAGTACATTTGCTTGTTGCCCACATGGCCCATTATGTAGCAAGGTCTTCATGACATAATGCTCCTTGGATTGAACTGCAACGTAGCTGCTTGCCTAGCACAGTAATGGTAGTCCGCAATATTTAAACAAAAATCGGTTGTGGACTTGCAAATCATACTGTTTCTTTTATATGTCGAACAGAGAAGCACAAGTGAAGTTCCTTGTTCTTAAAAATAAATTTGTCAATTTCAGGATTACGGAAAAGGGGGGGGGGAGTCACCATGCTTGTTTTTAAAATAAATGATATCAAAATAATCAAATATTTCTAATGAATATATAGGGAAAAATAGGTATATTGTTTATTTCTTTAAAACTATTCCATATATTTCTTTCTACTTTACACATGTGTTAGACCTTTAAACATACTTTCAAAAAATATAAAGAAAAATGGGGGTCACCTACTTTGTTTTCCTTATAATTTGTAAAAAGTGAATTTTCATAGTGATATCTATGTAAAATATTTTTATCAAATCATCTCCCTTTTTCAAAAATCCTCTTCCAATTTATTTAATTGTAAAGTTGCCATACCTCGTCTAATTAAATAAAGACATGTGGAATCAAGTCCATGTAGGTCCTTTGCATTTTGTATTATGGATAGAATATGAATTGATTCATTACAAATAAAAATATTTGCATATTTAAAAAGCAGATAATACCATAACAGCATAAATAACAAATTCAAAATGTCGGAAGACTACCGATCTACCGTAAATTTGGGGTTTTCGAATGCAATATATTGCCAACAACAGATTTTTCCTAAATGCTGAGAACTCTTGAATTTATAGTGGATTTTCGAGTTAATTATTGACGCCGAATAAGTTCTTTTATCACAAAAAATTAATACATCAATACATTCAGTGGGAAAACTACGAATTTATCACTGTAGGGCTTAGGGTGATTTATTTTTAATCTATTTGTAGCGCTCAAGGTTTTTTATTTTCGTCAATGCAAATTTAATAAATTGTCATACACACAAATATATGTTATGTTAGCTTAGTATTTTCTTTAACACCATATTGAATTTCATTTCAGTGGAATAATTGGAATTGCCGTAGGCAGTTTTATCATCATTGGCATGATGATTGCATATATCATCTATAAAATATGCAAAGGTAAAAACGATGACAATATGCATAGAATCTTTTACCAGCTTTATGGGACCAAACCAGTAAAAATCTCCTACAATGTATACTAATACATTGTAAAACGAACATCGAAGCAATAAATTCTTTCTCGGTAACTGTGGTCCTGATTTTTGCACATGCTGTCATAATTATGCATTTGAATCGGTAAAATACATCATCATAATATAGGATGTGACGTCTCGATTACTTATCCTATGACATCTTTTTGCAGGAACTTTTTTTGTACTCAAAATTGCAGGAATGCAGTTATCTTGAGAGGGGTCAAAAGTCGAAAGGAAAATTTCAATACAAGACGTCTTAAGATTATGACGTTAAAGTGTTGCTTTTATGGAACTTCCATTAACGAGATTTAAAACGCTAAATAGATGCAACAGAAAAAGTGTTCTATCAGTTGTGCTAAAACATTGTAGGTAACAAAATCAAGAGACCAGAACAAAAAACGAAAAAAACAACAACAAAAAAACTGTTCAAAGCCCTGTAACATCCTGGACGTCGTTCTACTAAAGCACTTGCAACATACGATCAAGCGAAAATTACGGTAACTTACGACCTTTGATAAAACGGCTTCTCAAACAATAATAAGTATTCGAAAATTGGAGTACAATTTGTTCCATGCAGACCAAATTGTTTGCTCAAAAGTTCGTAAATATGCTGGCTCAAATTTCTTATAATATGGATTTAAATAATCGAAATCAAACTAATGCAACAATCCATTAATGTGTTTGCCTGCCAAACTGTTGAGTGCATCAAAGATACCTAAAATTGGCGTAAAGAATTTTTAATATTCTTAGCCAGAAGAGGGGTCATCTCAGTGGTCCGACACACAATAATTCGACACCCTTTAGTCCGAATAAAATATATTTATTGTATAAACGTAATTCTTTTTATCTAGTTTATATACCAATTTGATTTTTTTAAGGTAGGGACCAACGGACTCAACAGCCAGTTGCCTAAAGTTCTTATGCAGATTAATCATCATGGCCAGTGTGATTAACGTGTTCATTTCTACAGGGTGCATGGTGAAAATTCCAAGTTCCAAAGCTTGCTGAACGAGATTGTCAATACTGTTTCAAATATTACATATATATATTTATTTTTGTTATTGTTTATTAAATTGTTATTTTGCTTTAGTTTGTTTGCATTTTGTTCATCTATATCGAAAATTAGGTCAAAATCGATTTTCAGTGTATAACCTACACATACATCCAGATCTGGCCACACCCAAAACCCCATGAATCCAATTTTCTTCTATAATTAGAATATTTTCTTTGTACTCTGGTAAATTTGTCTCGATTTTTTATTCAATGACTGACTTTTCTTTTTAAGGAACAGAAGGGTTTCATCAAATATACATTAAAGTGACAAAGTAATTAATATATATTAAATTTCTTTAATGATACGTGAAGTTTAAACTGGTTCTGTCCGGTTGGATAAATTTTTATATTCAATATGACAAATAAATCCCCGTGCTATTACCCGCCAAATCTTTATAATACAATTATTGTTGTTTATAATTTACAATACACCACTTTATCTAACTCGAATCCGTATCCGATTCTCTCCTCCAAGGTGTTAATGTAGGGATCGTAGTGAGGGAAATATAAAGACTGGACTGGTTACACTTTGTCCCGATTATTACCATATTTTATCCACTCTCGATTTTAAAATTTTCAACAAGCCTTTGAAAATTTAACTATCTCTAGAGGATAAAATATGGTAATGGTGTAATGTACAATGTATATGTTGCATTTCCCACCAAAGACAACTGATGTCTCCTCAGTGCAGATCAAACCAATTGGAAAATCGCAAACCAAAAATTACTCTATTCCTTTTAAAGAACAAATGACACAAAACATTTTTAGAAATTATGGATTTCCGTTGTTTGGGTTATAGAATAAATTTCCGAAATGGCCATACAGCTCATTAAAATCATCGCAGTTTGAGTTAACATGTGTTATGGTCTCATGTTCATTTACTCCATATCCTTTCGTAAAATATTGCATGAAAAGCCAAATTAAGCTAAAGACAGAACTATGCATGTTTATAGGAGAGACGATTTAGTTTTTAGATATTGTGAAATTTTATATAAAATCAGGGTTTTGGGTCAGCACCAAAGTATCGACTACTAGGTTGGTAAATACCTCGGGGGTAACAGTCCACCAGCAGAGGCATCGGCTCAGTGATAATGATTGACAAAATACCAAAGTTCCTGTAAAAGTTTCTGCATATGGCCATTTTGACAACGTATAAGTATTGATTTGCTGTACAAAAGAAATTAAATTGTCAAAACAATGCTGAAAACACAGCTTTTCTTTCAATTTCTTCTAGATTTAGAATACCTATAACTTAATTTTACCGAAAAACAAGGAAATCGGATTTATGTGAAAATAAACAAAAAAATCGCCGTCCCGTTTTTTTTCCTTTCTTTCAAAATGTTCCTTTCAATAATGTCAGTTCAGCCAAAAGCACATTTTTGAAATACATACGGAAAGGAGATGTGTTGATATATATTCAAATTCAACATTTCCTCTAGAATAGGAGATAAAAGAATCAACAGAAACCACTAAATCTGCATCTTTTTGTGACTTGCATATCGATGTTTTGACGAAATTGGTCATCTCAGTACTAAAAAATTAACGACGAAAAAGACGACTTTTTCAAAATTATCAATTTGCCTAGGACAGTATATTCCAACTTCTGCTTACGAAGTTATTTTTCACAGTTGATTCATCACGTGAGAGCCAGCACCAATTATGCAGACTTCAACATAAGACATAGTTATCTCCGTGATCGCCTTATTAATCAAGGTTTAAAAAAAATTCCGGTCTTATACGCTTACTTAAAAAATCTTTAATGGGCATTAGTCCCTCGTAGAAAAAATTGAAGTTTCGGTTCCAACTGTGATTCAAGATTCATTATAACTTAGTTTGTAGTTTTTTTTTTTGTAATTTGTTTATTTTTCAAGTAAACATGTTAAATTACATGTTACAAATTAAAATATAAAGTATAAAATATCATTCTGACAGTGTATACATATATATATAT
>MJUU01047333.1:11396-37301 GCA_002080025.1 Modiolus philippinarum | reverse complement strand
CACTTTCAAACTATATTCATCTTTGAATTCCTCAAATGTATAAATTGTTTTATTTTCTGACATTAAATCATTTATGAAAAACACTTCATTTTCACAAAAATTGTGTTTTATTACCATTTTCCCATCTATTTTTATGTTAGGATTAAGCCATATGGATTGACTCAAAACCTCATTTGGATGATTCATTATACTGATATTTTTTTCTTTGAGTTTGGAAAAGTTCTTTATAACATCCCACCAGAAAGGATTTAGTTCTTTTGATAAAATTTCAAGTCCTTCCTTATTAAAATATAAAATCTTGTCACCACCCCATTTTTGGATATCGTTTAATATCAAAATCTTCCAAGATGAATAGTTTTGTGGGTCAAAAAAATTATTCAACCAAGACATTTTCAAACTATAACAAAATGATTCCACATGAGGGAGTTTCAGTCCTCCATCTTTATAATCATTGATCATAATTGTTCTCTTTTCTTTATCTGGTTTTCCCTTCCACAAAAAATTATAGAAAATACCTTGAATGTCTTTTATAATATTTTCTGGGGGGTTAGGAAGGACAGTTAACACTTGTACCAATATAGGTAGTGCCAAGGTTTTAATCACAGTAATCCTTCCGATATATGTTAATTCTCTGAAAGACCAAACATTCAACAAAGACCTGATACTTTTTAATTTTCCTTTAAAATTCATTATAGTCTTATCTTCTTTTGCAAGTTCAAACCAAATTCCAAGTAACTTAAATTTTCCAGAAAAGTTCCATGACAATTTTTTTTCAGGCAAAATTTTGTTCATGCTTCCCTTTTTGATCCAATCTATATAGCTTCTGTTTTTTGTACATTAATCTTGAGTCCAGCACATTCCGAAAATAATTGAAACAATGATAATGATTTTTCTAAAGATACTTCTTCTCCATCCAAGACTAAGGACGAATCATCAGCATATTGGCTTAATAAGAATTCAGAACCTCCAATCGTAATACCTGAAATATCTGGATCATTTTTTATTGCACTGCTTAATAACTCCAATACCAAAATAAACAAATAAGGAGATAAAGGGTCCCCTTGACGAACCCCTCTTTCTAGTGTAAAAGACTCTGAAATATAACCATTGTTTATTATAGTACTAGAAATATTACCATAACATGCTTTGATCCAATTAATAAATGAAGGACCGAATCCAAAATAATTCAAAGTTTCTTCAATGAAAGACCACTCAACAGTGTCAAAAGCCTTTTCAAAGTCTACCAGTAATAATAATCCAGGAATGTGTTCTTCCTCCATTTTTTCCATCAAATCAAATATAAGTCTTGTACATTCCCCTATATATCGACCCTTTAAAAAACCCTTCTGTGTTTGATTTATAATATTGCCTAAAATAGGTTTAAGTCTATTTGCTAAGCTTGCTGTAGCAATTTTAAAGTCAACACACAACAGAGTAATAGGTCTCCAGTTTTTCAAATAAAACTTTGACTTATCCTCCTTCGGTAAACATGTTATTAAACCTTGCCGTTGACTTATAGAAAATTGACCACTGTCTAAAGCTTCATTTAAACATCGAATTAAAATTATTTTAATGTCATTCCAGAAGAATTTATAAAATTCAACTGTAAATCCATCAACACCTGGTGACTTTGAATTTTTCATATTTTTCAAAAGTGAAGACATTCCTGTAGTGTTAGATGACCTTCACAGAGCACCATCTCTTCAGGAGTCAATTTCGTATTAAATGGATTTTCATTCAGAAGAAATGTCTCCCTGTGAGTGTCACGTAACACTGGCTTCGAGCTAGAGTACAAGTTCTGATAAAAAAGTTTTTGCTCTTTTCTGATTTCAGAGGGATCTAGAATTTCTGATCCATCATCTCAGATTACTTTTGGAATAATTTTTTCTAAATAGTGTTTTTTCTCTAAATTTTCCCCTTCTGCATGCCATCTTGCCTTTGCCCGTAAAATTATACCATATGCCTTTTTTCCCCTTAAACTTTTTATTTCTAATTCAATTTTATCCATCTCTTGTCTAATAATTTCTGAATTTGTTGCAATGAATTCATTGTGTAAAAGCAACAATTTATTATGCAATTCTTTTCTTTTTTGTCTTGTTCCTTTTTTTTTTAAAGAAGCATAAGAGATTGTAGATCCTCTTATTCTCATTTTAATCATTTCCCACAATAATTTATAACTTATATTATATTCTTTATTTTCATCCTCCAAATCAACCATTGGATCACATTCATATTCCCCAACTACATTTTTGATATCCTCCTTCACCTTTTCAACAAAATCTATGTCTCTTAACAAACTGTTATTAAACTTCCATGCACCTTTCCCCCTAGTCTAGTTTATAATTGTCAAAACTATTGACACTGGTGAGTGATCAGACCTATAACTAATACTTAGTTTGTAGTTGGATGAACAATTTTTTACTATCTACGACCTTTCAATAGAAATTGCTGTTGAGTTATTACTGGACACTACCGCGATAGAAGAGAAGATTTGAAGCGCCATAACTCAGTTTAAGCAACCATTTCTTATGAAATACCTGTACCAAGTCATGACCATTGCCGTTGACAGTTTTCCGGTGGTTTTGCGTCTACTTTATCCCTTTTCTGTTTGGATTTCTGCTCCTACGGAAGCCCATATACGACATATTCAAAATTCGTTATATCGAATTCTAGAAATTGTTATAACGGATTTAATTCGTTTTACTAAATGGATGTATTCGTTATAGCGGATTTTTGAATTTGTCATAACAAACTTAATTCGTTATTAGAAATTCTTGACTTCGTTTTAACAAATTGTTGAATTTGTTATAAAGTTATAACAAATTGTTGTAAAGTTATAACAAATTGTTGAATTCGTTTTAACAGATTTTAGAAAATTTTGTATCTAATTCGGGAATTCGTTATAATAAAATTTAAAATTTGCTATAACGGATTGTTAAACTATGGCATTCCAAAATTACATTAAGACTTCTCGTCTAGATACCGTGTTTCTCGTCATTTTTCTAGTTTTCCCCCTAACATTCCTAATTTCAATCAAGAACGAGATGAATAATCTCATTCGCTATTGCCGTGCCTGTAGTTTGTACAGCGATTTTGTCAACAGAGCGAATATAACTCTCTCAAAAACCTATACATCAAGTGTATGTTCAGTCACTGTTGCAATAGTCAATGCAGAAGTTTTACGGTCGTAACCGCGATTTGACAGACCATTACAATGTTTCTGTTTCACAAATGAGAACAGATATCTTTGAGTAGGTCCAGAGTTTGTTACCTGACTGACTAACACCGACTGTGACAAAACCGGACTTTTCACTGGCAATGAGACGGGTGCCACGCGTGGAGCAGACCATGCTTACTCTTCCGGAACACCTGATGATACTTTCAGTTCTTACTGAGAGTTCAAACTGCCAGTGCTTTTGTTTTCTGTGTTGTCTTGTATGTCATCCTACTAGTTTTTTAGTTTTATCTTTGTCGATTATGTTTGTGGCACAGATTTGTCCTTGTTATTTTCTGAACAAAAACAGATGTAAAACTGCTTTTCAAAGTTTCACCTTGGTGCTGTTTGAGGGTTAGAGAAGTAACTTGCACCATGGATTTTAATTGGTTTTGTCTACGGGTTAGAAAATGACAATAACCAACCAGCTACCCAACAGATATTTATTTACACATCATATTTAAACTGGCTGTGTGACGGGTGCCATGCGTGGAGCAGATCAGCTTATCCTTCCGGAGCAGCTGACGATACCTCAGTTTTTATAGGGGTTAACACTGCTAGTGCTTTAGTTTTGTGGCGTTCGTTTTCATTTTTGTTTATTTGTTTTGTCTTTGTCATACAGTCTCAATTCGTGTTGCTCTGAATTGAAGTGAATTTTGGATTTATAATTTAATAATTTCCCCTTTCCTTGTTCTTGCTTCGGTATTGTTTGCCGATGTATTACAGTGAAACGGGTGCTGTTAACAGAGCAGGACATGCTTACCCTTCCGGAGCACCTTATGTCACTCTCAGTTTCATTGGAGTTCACACTGTGAGTGCATTGGTTGTGAATGTTCTGTTTTTTTTTTATTTCTGTGCTTTGTTGCTGTCTAGCGTCGTTGTTTTCTGTGTTCTCATTTTTGCCATGTCTTTGGACTTCGATTTTTGTAAATACTACTCCTTTGTTCCTTCGGTATTCTGCTGCCGTTGTTTCAATCAGAATACTACATACATAATTGATATGTACGATATGAAAAGGTGTATAATTTCAACAATTTGATCAATAAAGCGTCAACAATGGAAAGTTTCAAAGTTGTCATGACGGAATGATGAAAAAATATTTTTCAGCCTTACGTTGTAATAAGAAAGATTAAAATTGGCAGATGAAATATTTACTTCTTTTTATAACTACTTTGGATATCATTAGTATCTCAGAAGGTTAGTGAATTTTCAGTAAACATTATAATGCTTAATTATTATCCAAATGTAATTTTTCATCTTTGATTCAAAAAATTGGAATCCAAAAACAACTACATAATAGCAAGTACAACCTGCATGATGAACTAATTCACGAGGATTCCATTTTATTGTTGTTTTAAACCTGCCTGTACATTTATGTGTGTGCAACGACATAAATGATCAGGTTCGAAGTAAAACAATAATAACTGGGGTCTTTCTGAATTTATTCGATTCTAATAGGAGAATAAGAACACATCTCTGGCACTTTACAACTTTTGGTTCCTGAAAACTAAATGTATGAATCACATCACATGTGATTGATACATGCACATCACAAACAAATATCGAAATTTAGCGTAAGAATCAAAATGTTGTTTTCTTTGAATATGACATCATCGCACATGGTCACCCTTTCCCATACCGTCTTTATAGTAAAATCGTCTTCGTCTTATTTTATGTTTATCGCTTTTTTCACCTCTAGTGGCCTCAAAGCGTTTTAAGTTCGTGGTATTAGAATAACAATTATTGAATGTGATATAAAACGCCTCCGTACTGTAGACACATTTGTTCTTAACAAGTATATAACAAAACATTAGAACCTGGAACAACAAAACAGAAATTGATCAAGTGTTCCGGATCCTCTTTATCCATTACTATCCCACTTTTAAGCTCATCTCACGATGTGAGGGGGTCTCATGTGATATCCATAGCATCCGCGTCTGCGTTCAATTAGAAAGAATAGTGACACGATGCAAAACAAGGAACCTAAATTTATGTAAATTCTAAAACCTAAGGTTTAACTCCCTCCATCGTAGTTTTGTCCTTAGCTATATTTGATATTAGTGATTATTCGGATTTCGTTTGGTTTAATACATTTAAACATTTTTGAAATTATTGATTTCCTTTGTTTGGGTTCTGGTGCTGCTGATGAGGAATTAATTTCCGAAATGGCCATACAGCTCATTAAAATTATTGCAGTTGGAGTTAACATATATGTTATGGTCTCATGTTCATTTACTCCATATCCTTTCGTAAAATAACCATACACTTCAATTAAAAAGCTCGATTCCTACTTACTGACATGTGCCAGATCAACCATATTACTTTATGTGTATGATGCAATTTGGGTTGATAACTGCAATGTATTTTACGCATGTAGGTAGAAGATCGGTTTAAGTTCATTCCTGCTTACCAACATGTGCCCCATGAACAATATTTGTATGTTTAATACACTTTGGGATGACAGCTGTAATGCATGCATCGGATACTGTCTGTCACCTACAATTTATGCATGCTCGACTTGGTTAGGCAGAATGGTTAGAATCCATTGCCGCTTACTGACATGTCCCACAACAGCCATATTGGTATGTATACTTCAGATGTTGTCTGTGACCTACATTTTAAGCGCAAGCTATTTGGTTAGGTAGAATGATTGAAGTCAATTATTGCTTACTAACATGTCCTACATCCACAATATTGGTATTTATGATGCATTATGGGACAACAACAACATTGCATGCTTTGGATACTGTCTGTGACCTTTGTTTACTTAAGAGCGACTTGGTTAGGTACACTAGTTTAAGTCAATTCCTGCTAAATGACATGTCCCATATAAACAATATAAGAGTTATGATGTACTTTGTTAAAACAGTGGAAAGAACAATATACCAAAGTCACTGTAAATTTACCTTGTGCATATGGCCATTTCGGCAACTAATGTCTCATCAATGCAGATTAAATCAAAACATTGGGAATCCAGAAATCGAATGGTGTACAAATAATTGATTGAGAACAAATACTAGTAATCAAAAGGATCTAAACAGGAGGAGAAATTCAATTAAGGACAAAGCTTTGAATGAGGGAAGTTTTAAACAAAATTTCTAATTAAGATATTGTAAGTTTCCATAAAATCGGTTTTCCGAAGTACAGGACCTACTAGGATGGTGAATACCCTCGGAGACTAATAGTCCACCAGTAGTAGCATCGACCACTTGTAATAAGAAGCAAAAAAACCGAAGTTACTGCATCCATATTGCATACTGCATGTTGAATATTGTCATTCGAAAACTTATGTCTAATCAGTGCAAATAGAATCAAAACATTGGGAATCCAGAAATCGAAAGGTGTACAAAAACTGAAAGGGGAAAATTGAGCAAAAGGATCAAATTGGATCCCAAGCGAGCTATGCATGAGGGAGAAACTCCAAAATTTTAATCGAAATTTCTAATTTCTAATTTAGATATTGTGAGTATTAGAAAAATCGGGTTCTCGGGCCAGCATTGATGTACCCCCCAGTGACTAAGTCCATCAACAGTATCATCGACCCCGTGGTAATAACGAACAAAATACCGAAGTTACAGTAAATATATTTCTGCATACGGGCATTTCGACAACGTATGTCTCAGCAGTGCAGATATAATCAAGACATTGGAAATCCAGAAACCAAAAGGTGTTCAAAAACTGATGGAGAACAAATAATCAAAAGGATCTAAATAGGAAACTAAACTCAGCTAAGGATAGAGCTTTACATGAAGGAAATACTCCTTAGTTTTAATCAAAAATGCTCATTAAGATGTTGTTACTTTAAAAAATCCGGTTTCTGGACTACTGTGCTGATGAAAATCCATGGGGACTAATAGTCCACCAGCAGTGGCATCGACCCAGTCTTAATAAAGAACAAAATACGAAGTTACATGAAATGAATGTTCTGCATGCAGTCTATGACTTTCATTTTACGCATGAATGAATTAGTTAAGAAGAATGCTTTCAGTCCGATCCTGTTTACTAACATGTTCATCACGTGACAATACTGTGCATGAGGTTATCTTAGCAGGCTGTGGCTGCTTTCTTGGTTTCGTTT
This sequence comes from Modiolus philippinarum, assembly GCA_002080025.1. Lineage (NCBI taxonomy): Eukaryota > Metazoa > Mollusca > Bivalvia > Mytilida > Modiolidae > Modiolus > Modiolus philippinarum. Next base: position 30,009 of record MJUU01047333.1, on the reverse strand, counting down.
TACTTTGCAATTTTCAACATTGTTCTAGCTAGTCCTAGCTACAGCATTGATCAAGTTTTTCCTTAAAGCTGAATACAATATTTTGGAGATTCAAATCATATCTGCATTCCACTTTTCTTTAACGTATTTCAAATACCCTGACTGACAGTTTGTTCAAATAATAACTTATTCGGATTACTGTTTCCATTTATTTATTCACTTTTTTACTTTTTGGGCCATTTGGGCTTGCTATATGGTGTGAGGTTCCTCACTGTGTTGAAGACCGTACGGTGACCCCTAGATGCTTTGTTTTGAGTCGTTTCAACCTGGAGATGGGATGTTGTCTCCTTGACATTTACCCCATTCGCTTTCTTTTTCATATTAAAAGGAATGAAATAAAGAAACTTCTGTATTGACTCTTTCACTGCAGGGAGTATAAAATGAACACCTTCATCACAGTCTAACCGATACAGTAGACAATAATTCCCAAATCATTTTCATGTTCCAGCGCAACCCTTAACCCCAGATTGTAGGCACTTGTATTATTTACTTCCAAGCACATGGAACACTTATTGCTACACTGATTACTTTGACTTAGAACCCCTGTAGATTGACTTTTGGTGTCTGGCAAAAATAGAACAGTTTATAAAAATCCCAACAATTGCTTTAGAATTGATATTCCTCAATGAAATGACTTCAGAAAAAAGTAAGGACGCATCCATTATTTAAGCTAAATAGAAGGTAAAGTGTTGTGTAGAGGTAAAACAAAATGAATGATGACTGTACTAAGCGTTTTTTTTTAATGCTGGAATTGACATCACATATTTTATGAATTGGTTCATACATCATCATGACATCATTGACAGATATAACGTGCCTGTGTCCCAAATGAAAACGGACATTTTAGCTATATTTCACGTCTTCACGGATTTGACTTAACCCTGGATTGGCTCACTGATAGTGTGACGGGTGCCGCTAGCGGAGCAGGACATGCTTACCCTTCCGGAGCACCCGATGTCACTCCCGGTTTTCATGGGAGTTTACACTATGAGTGTCTTAGTTCTTAATGTAATCTTTTTATTCCGTGCATTGTAGCTAGCTCTCCCATGTCCTTGTTTTGTCTTTGTTTTTATCTGTTGCCGTTTTTGCCATGCCTTTGGATTTTTGTAGTCATCGCTTCCTTTGTTCCTTCGGTATTCTACTGTCGTTGTTTTGCACTCATCGCAAGATCTGCATAATTCAGAGACATCGCTGTTACGTTCTGGCCGAAAAAATAGCAGTATCTTGTCACCAATATTTAATAAAAAGTTTGCTAAGATAAGCAATGAAGGGATATGCTACTACTCATCTGGTATTCGTGAGTTGGCTTCTTTTTTTCTTATAAGGATCCCTTCATGTAGGTAGAAGCATAAGAAACAATGTTGAACTACTCCGGTGGTTTGCCTTTTCTGGTATTTTCAAGCTTCACTAATGTCTTGTATACCTTTTCCAGAGACTAAATGTTACTTTCGCTATTTTACAATGAATGTAACAGAAAGGTATACTGGCGAATTCTTGGGTTGCTGTTCAAGATCCTAAATATCTTTTGTATTCTTTGGTGTTTTTTTTTGTAACTACATGACGGATAGAGATCGATTTGAACCATTGTCAGTTTACAGGTAACAAGTTCACAAACAACTTCCTTTCTCGTCATACTTTTTATTCCCATATAGCATTGAAACACCTTAAACAGACAAACCTTGATAAACAATTACAATAACAGGCCAAAATCAAATATGACTTAAGATAAATAAGATAGACGGGAACAGCATCAAGGTCTAACTTCACATCCTGTAGCAAAACTGAGGCACAAACAAAGTGTTCTAACAAAGACAAAACACCCGAAAAAACAAAAGTTTCTCGAAAAGTGCAAAATACCGAAATGTTTGTTAGTTCTACATCAAAATTCATATCAAGAGAAATAAAAGAAAAAAGGTCAATCAGAGATTGCAATTCCCGCTAACCTTTTTTTGACACATACTAAAGTTTGGATAGAATTCCCAAAAATAACAGGTCTTTTAGAGTTTTATGAAATTTACCAAAACAAGAATCAAACATTTTTGCAGTCTTGCTATTGAAAACAACCAATGTTCCTGTAAGGAATTGAAAAAGGTATGGTTGCTAGGTTGAATTCCTAAAAATACTGGTCTTTGAGGATATAAGGAAATTTACCAGAACAAGAGCAGAAGATTTTTGCAGTCTTTCAATTGAAAACGATGATATGTAATGTAAGGAATTGAAAAAGGTATGGTTGCTAGTTAGAATTCCGAAAAATAACAGGTCTTTGAGAGTTTTAGGAAATTTACCAAAATTATTATCAAAGTTTTTTGCAATCTGACTATTGAATATGATCATCATTACTGTTAGGAATTGAAAAAGATATGGTTGCTAGGTAGAATTCCAAAAATTAACAGCTTTAAGACTTTCAGGAAATTTACCAAAATTAGAATAAAAATTTTTGCAATCTGACTATTGAAAATGATCACCATTACTGTTAGGAATGGAAAAAGATATGGTTGCTAGGTACACATTCCCAAAAATTAACAGGTCTTTAAGACTTTCAGGAAATTTACCAAAATTAGAATCAAAGTTTTTTGCAATCTGACGATTGAAAATGATCACTGATAAAATAAGGCAACAAGGAAATATGGTTGCTAGGTAAAATTCCAAAAAGTAATGGGTCTTTGAGAGTTTCAGGAAATTTACCAATGTAAGAATCATATTTTTGAAGTTTAAGTGCTCATACTAGCTGATGACATTAAAGAGTTGCTTTATTATATGATTTTTATGTTAGAATTTCAAAAAAATTAGTTGTCTTAAACATTTTTAGGAAATCTACTAAATTTGGCACCGAAGTCGAAATTCTAAATTCCAAAAGCAATTCAAGTTATTCCATATGAAAAATGAAAATGCAAACCTCAAAATGAAAATTATACATAAAATTCCAGTCATATGCCGAGTACTTATTGTTTTACACTTTTTGGTCCCTTAAGGGCATGCCCCCAGGGGTAATACCAAATGTCCGCTATCAGAAGCAAATAAGATAAACATAATGGAACTCATATAGAAAGTTTCAGCTTCCAAATATAAATACGTCAGAAGATTTCGTATATTACTGGATAACTCGAAATACAATTTCGCTCATTATTCATAATTTCAAAATTCCGAAATCTTCGGCACAGACAACTTTTATGGTGTTACTTATATCCTTTGAACAAGGTTTAGGAGGAGTTCTAGCTAATCGTTTTTTTTTTCGTTTTTCGGACCTCCTACAGGCCATGGCCTGAGGGGTCATACGAAAATTCCGACGCTCTCTTTGAAGTTGCTACATAATATGTGAGTCGATTCCTGGGTTTCAACTTCCTTGCCCAAATAGCCTTGGAGATTTCATCGATTATTGGATATCGCGAAAATTCGTTTGCGCCTATAATTTGCCCCTGGGGCGTTTGACAGAATTTCCGAACCCCTAGCGCGCTAGTGCAGGTCATACTCTAGTAAAGTGCCAAGTTTCAAATTTGTATCTCTTATAGTTTCAGAGCTATCGGGGAGCACTACACACATACGTACGTACGCACGTACATACGGACGGACTGCATGCATTACATGGTCCCCTCGCTTTCCCTAAGCGGGGGAATAAAAATCCCTGTGATATCAGGGTCAGACTTCAATAAATATTTTCCATAGGCGGCCATTGTAACGTTTTGTGGATTTTTTAAATTACCTGAAGTCTACTTTATGCGGCGAAATGATTTTCTCGAAGTTGCACGCCTGTCAAGTAATATATCCAAGCGATGACCCAACTTTGAAGTCTAATAAAAACTTTCAACCATCTCACCCAACTTGGTTAAGCAAATTACCAATTTTGCCTGCCAGATCCTTGAATATATACGTGTCCTCATTGATGAGAATTCACGGTATCTGCCCCCTTCAACTTTAACAAGGCTCACTTAATCTAAATGCTTGAAAATCTAGGAATTATTTCATTATTACTTGAGTGTTTTAGAGCTCAGATATTGCCAATATTGACAGTTATATGCAAAGTGAAAGTAGCATGGCTTTGTTTATACAAGTACTTCCTATGACTTTGCCAAAAGTTGGTTGGTCATTTAGTAGAATCTAACCTCAAGGTCTTAAAATGTTCCATATAATCACAAAGCTAGACATTGAGGTTTTATCAAAACAGGACTTTTCAACATAAAAGACTCAATGGGAGTCAAACATCTTCCTTCCATCTTGAAATCAAATGAATTATAACTGCAGGACCTCAATTTTTTTATTGATCGAACCCAACTTCGGATTAGAAAATGAATGTGTCTGAACCGTGGTAGCAACCAGCTTCAAAGTACTATCAGGACTTTTTTTTCAGAATCACCAAAATTTGGACCTTTGTAAATATTTCCAGTTGGTCAAAAAATAATTGTCAGAAATGGTAACTGCATTTTGGATCATTATTTCTATCATTCAAATGTGTTCTTAAGTCACAGTTAGCATGCAGGTTGAATTCCATGCCAATGGATTGTTTTAAACTATCAAAATTCTCAGCAAATGCCTTCGAACAGATCTTCTTTCTCCTTGGGAAATTCAACTTCAAGTTTGTGTCTCGCTTTTCTTATAAATTCTTCATTTCTGTCTTTAAGCTTCTAGCACTAGTTCACAAGCTGTCAATAATCCACGTTTTATAATAAGAACTTTAGTCAGAAGAGAGAGATGAGTACACTTATCATTTTATTATCCTCGACCCCTGTTTATTTTTTACTTTTTTTTGTTTCGTTTGTTTGTTTGTTTTTTTGGGGGGCGCATTTCTTTAAGTTGTCTTCTATCAACTTGTAAATATCATCTACAATGACAGGGATTAAGAAATGTACGACGTTATTTGCATATTTTATCTCAGTACGAAATACAGTCATATTTCCCCTAGATGCTTTTGTTTTAACCTGGAAATTGAATGTTGTCTCCTTGACATTTACCCCATTTCTTTTCTTTTTCATATTTACATCAAGATTATGAAAAAATCACCTAAAACAGAATCGAATAATATATGTTAGATCAAAGCATTTCCCTTTCCTTGATGTTTTTGCAACAATTAAGATATTATTTATATCACTTTAAAACATTATCAACGTGCACATTTTTTTCCATTTGAATTTTTGTATTTGGCAGGAATTGATTGGACATGTATTCTAGAGGGATATCACCAATGTGATGGTATTAAGAAGTGTTGTCATGACAGTGAAGTGTGTGTGGGTGATGACGGATGTTTTCCAGTAGGGTAAGACAGTATGTTTTAGTAATCTGAATGAATATAGGTGGGACGTTACCAAATGAAATCTTTTACTTTTCCGTTAACATTTCCACACAAGTAGTTCTAGCTTTAAATTTTAACAATGTTGATACATATAGAAAAGAATGGAAGTTTTACATTTTTATACTTCTGCTACGAAGAATATTGTCAACAAAAATGGACGATTGATTGATTGATTGATATGGGGTTTAATGTCACGTTCAGCAGTATTTCAGCTATTTCATGACGGTCAGAATTAGTGGTGGAGGAAGCCGGAGTAACCGGAGAGAACCACCGACCTTGGGCAGGTAACTGACATACCTTATCACTTACGATTGTAAATCGAGTTCACCCTTTTTGTAATGTACAAACTGGGGCGCGAACTCACACCGCAGTGGTAATAGACTACAGTGGTTGTATAGGTAGTAGAACTACCTTAACCACTCGGCCACCCAGGCCCGAAAAATGGACGAGACCACTTTTGAGACAATATGGGAAGTTTCAGAAACATACCTCTATTATTCTTTTTATCGGTTACTAATTAAATCGTTTGAGAGAACAAATTTTGGAAAAGTGAAAATCTATTTTCAAGAATTTCCTGATTTATGAATTACGATCGTAACAGTTTTAGCAGATGTTTATACCTTTGAAATTTATTGATTTAGAAAGAAGATATGATTTAAAATACTTTTGCCAATATTTTTCTTATTCCGTTCGTAAAGTATTTGAACCAGGAGATGAAAGAAATTCATACAAATTTCCGATAAATAAATGTATTTGTTTGATTTATAACTGTTTAAAAAATTTTCCTCTGTTTCTCCTTCCATGGTTTGTGGATTAGTTACAGGAATTTCGTTTAGAGAGTACACCAAGGTGGTAATGGAAACGAAAAATATCCTTCAAATAAGATTGAAAGATATTTCACACTGAAAACAAGACTTTGGGGGGCCATTTAAATAACGTAGTAAAATGACGTCATATATTTGTGGTAAACGTTATCAATTTACAATTTCAATGGTGAATTCTCTGGTTCACATCAATCGTAACTACTCGCCCATTTACTGGATAAATAACCTCGTACGCATCAGGTGTAGGGATTTTTAAGTGCGCCAAATAACGGATTCTAATACCCCAATGACGGTGAAAAACGAATTTCCGGTCAATGTATAAATATGCAACCGGAACGTCAGGTCGTACCCTGATTCGTGAATTATAATCGCCGTGTTGCCATGACGAACTGCATACAAATGCAGAATATCTGTTACAAATGTCATTGACAACTTATGTAGAAATTTGAACCCTTCAGTAAATTCATAAAACGTTTTACGATATATCATAGTGTTTATAGCACAGAACGTGTGGCTTAACTAGAACTATATGACCGCGTAAGGTTACTTCCGGCAAACAATTTTGGAAGGATTCCCGCTATGTGCAAACGAGTTAATTTTTTAGTGTAGCGGAAATGGCCGAGTAGCTACGATTGGGTTCACATAAAGACAATTTCAAGCCCTGTTTACCAAACAGAGCTATGGAGAAAACCATTTCGTAGGGAGGAATAAAAAAATTATTTTAGAACAATAAAATATCAGTAGGACAATTGAAAAGGAGCAACGTATAGAAACCTGAAATAATGAGAGTATAGAAAAAAATAGTGCCCTCTGATGGCTCAATAAAATTATATTTTCATTTTATCCGATTTGCACTCAAGTTGTACAGTATTAGGTATTTTTGAGGAAAAAACGTACATTTTTATTTGAAGTTTAGAATATTTGTAAGTCTCTTTGAACAATGTAACTTATTTTACTGGGCTATTGTTGGTATATATACATTACATTTGTTGTTAATATGTTAATAGTTGTATGTTAACTATGGTAGTCATTGCACACGTGTGTATTTTACAGAGCTATAGTTGGTATATGTGTTACCTTTGTTGTTGGCATGATAACTTTGGTAGTCATTGTGTACTTGTGTAAAAGACGTAAGTAAATATTTAACGACAAGTTTATTTTTAGACCCGAATAGTCAAAATGAGTGTTCCAATCAGGGGGGGGGGCACCTTGTTTCAAAAATGCTAGGGGTTCCGTTGGGACCCCTACCCCTTTCTAGGCGTATCTTTGTTGAATTATATACCCCTTTCAAAAAAAGGAATATCAAAAAGGCACCCCATCCTAGACTAACTAATTATCTGTAATCTGCCGGTGTTCCAATAAAAAAAAAGAGATTTCAAAAACATATTTTTTTCAAAAATGCATTCTTAAATTCGGAAAATGTTATTTTCTTGATCATTTTGTTTTGAATATTTTGTTTGATGTTAAATCTACACTGCAGGAGAAATGACGACTAAGCTCGATTTTAAAAGAGTAGCCGAGCAATCAATATGATATGCTTAACTATAAAATGTAATTTCAAGTTCGGATGAAATCAGAAAAAAGACGTGGGAGTGTGCCCAAAACTAAATCGTGCTAAATTTTCAGTAAAAACCGTGACTGTATGATAAAAATGTTGAATGTTCTTACTATGACAGATGAACGATAGACGGCCATGACAAAATAATATCTTATTATTTCGTATTGCCCAGACAATATCATTGTCACATTAGACCACTAAGATGTTTTAAACTGCACCATTAAAACAAAAGGATAATAACAGCAAATTGAGGGAAAATATTTAAATGACAGTCAGTCAATTTTTTGGTTGCCAACATGAGTTGGTTTACTAATAAAATGTAACGGTATGAAACATGTGCATTTGAATCGAGAATACATGTCATTTCTCATTTTGGTTATTTGTTCTCTATCAGTTTTTATACATCTATGAGTTTATGATCTTCCAAACGTTTAGATTTTATCTGCACTGATGAGACATAAGTTGTCGAAATGCGCATATGCAGAATTTAAAATTCACAGTAATTTCGGTATTTAGTCATTCATTATGACATTAAACTCGAGAAAACCGTCCTGCAACATATTGATCTCGTAGAAATACGATAATGAAAAACATCGGTCAGTTATCTCCCTGTCCCTAGTTAGTTGTTTATGGTGAAAGGGGAGACATAATCACTTATAGATCATTGGTATGCTAATGAAATTATCTCCATTTTGACCAAATATTGCTAACATTGAAGAAGGAGATAACCGACAAATGCTTCTCATTGTAAAATGTTGATAAGTGTTGAAATACGATTTTGTTTCTGTTACAGAAAAGACATCAACCGTCGGCACAGTATTTTCTCAGCCTACAGGAACGACAACTGTAACCTCCATCGGACGACAACAGACATTTGCCGCACAACCATCAGCTTTCATGGTACAACAATATGTTCATCCTTTACCGTACACTGAAACGCAACCAATAATACAGCAGAGCACCGCTCCTTCATAAGACACCATTATGACATACCGGAAGCTGCATACCCTCCTCAAACATAAACATATGTATTCTGGATTGCTTCCTCTAAAATAAAACAATTTTTTACTGTGGATTTATTGTAAAATATCTCGAGTAATCTAACTGCAAAATGACAGAATTAACTGCTTAACATTGACAATGGATATTTTAGAGCGGTATGTGGAAAGTGTAAACTGACTGTAATCGGATCTACGGCTTCAAAGACAATGAAATTTAACACTATCTTCCGAACATCATATTTATTGATGCATGCATAACAGGAGAACATAACACTTTCTTTTTCATTACAAAGTTGATATGAGAATATTCATATCATTTTATTTTTATCGGAATTTTTGTTGCAAGGGATTAACAAATAAAAAATGGTCGGTCCTGAACTCATAAATAGTCCATTAAAGGCCACATTTCTCGGTGACCAATAAATAATGCTTGATTTACTTGTTCTAATTTTTTTCAAATAAAATGAAATCAAAACAGTCATCGCAGGATATCAATTCAATATGTCGCAGAGACGCTTGTCGTGGTATTTGTCCCGGAGTGTTTTGTGCGTTTTGATGATAGAGACATTTGGTGTAATTAAACTAAACAGATTTCAGGCTCGGGAAATTTTACCGCGCCGCGACTTGTATTTTTGGCAAATACCCCTCCTTATCATGATATATCTGTTTATAAATCACTTGCATTTTGGGGAAATGTAATGCATTTAAAACGGTTGTTTACTAGTATATTTTTGCTTTGTTATTGACATGATTTCAGAAGAATATATTACATAATTCATATTTGGGACTTGTTTTTAATTTTATTTGTTATCTTAAATGTCCTTAATGATTAAAAAAATTAAAAATGACGCATCATTACATATTAATTTCGGTATAAATTTGGAATCGCAGAAATACGGCCTATTTTATGAAAAAAAATGCAACTATTTCTTGTGCTATTTAAAGTGAAGAATTTTTTATAGAGATGTGAATGATGTTTGATAATTTGTTATGATGCATGGGAATTATTTATCGTCTAAAAGCGAAGAATTTTGCTATTCAATCAAGTTGTCTCGAAATTGAAAAAAAAAATGGCAAAGGACGCTAAATAGTACAAATGCACCGACGGATTTAGCCTACAAAAAAATGGTGAAAAATCGGGATTTTAGTCGATTTATTGTTTATTTTGGCTAAATTCAGCTCGAAATTTAAAAATGTTCCAGGAAAAATGCAGATATTTCACGATAGTTTAAATGTTCTATACTTGTTGTGAAATAAGGTTCTCAAAAACGTTAATCAAATCTTCATATCCTCGTGAAACTTTTAATATTTCGTCCAGCCATTGTCTAGTGCAAAACTTGCACCATATATTGTATTTAAGACAGCTAATAAGTCGGACGTCAATGTCTTTTGGTCGCATCTTCATGTGTAAACTGAGGGTTCTATATATTTGCAAGTATAATTTTGTTTCAGAATGCATCTGTTGCATTCCATTATTATAAATTAAAAAGTAATTCTGCATTACATGATATCCCTACCACGTTTCTTGAAAACTATTCGCGGGTGCATAGGTCCAGAAACACTCTCTCTTTTCTGAACTCTTAAAAAAAAATTGAATTGAGTTAGCAAGTTACATTCCGAGTTTGAAGACATTATGCAATTTTGTTCAGAAGTCAACAGAAATTGGAAATCCAAAATTTAGAAAAAAAAATCTCTCAAAATTGTAAGGGGCACAACTCCAGAGTCAGATATTTTTGAACCCTTAATTGCACTTGGAACAAGTTTTGCCTACTAATTTTGAAAACAGTATTGGTCAAAACCTCAAAGGTGCCAAATATTGCAGCCTTGAATGGGCATATTTCAAGAACCAATTGAACTTCCGAACCTCAAATTGAATTTGGCCTGAATATGTTGAATATAACTTGCATATTCAGTCTCTTTTAGAAACTAACAGTTGAAATGTACCAATTTCAAAGTTAAATGGTTTTAACTTAGGAACCACGCCGGCCTCATAACTTAATATCGAACCTGGTCCAAGTTCAGTGATAAACAACTTACATACCTAGTTTCTCATTTCGTTCACAAGCTTTCAATCCGAAAGCGGTCGCTCTAGGGACTTATGGGATTGCATATATCATCTACCAATAGACTTGTTCCAGAAACGGACGAAGGGAGATGCCTTCAGTTCAAAAGCTGAGTATATATACACCCGTTATGAATTCGCTTGAAGTTCATCTACGACCAAATCTATAAGATCCTTTTTGACTGTTCTTAAAGTTTGGAATGCCAAAAAGCAAAACATATAACAATTTGAATTCGAAAAAGGGATTTTAATTCATTTATTCATTTATTAAATATTTATCGTTGTTTTTAAAGATTAGGCGCAATTGACCGAATCGATTTTATAATATGGTCAGTATTATGAAAACAGAAAGGTCATTATTTAAGTCACTTTAAACACCTATTTTTGTTTGGAGACGTCTCATAATGTATATTTTATTTCTTCTTATTGTATTTTCTAACGTAACCTGGACAGTTGAAGGTATGTTTGTTAAATATTGAAAAAAATGTTATTAATGATTATGTGGGATCTTCGCCTCAAAATCATTTCCTTTTACCACCCCGGTTATGAATATATCTCACACATCACACCGGCGTCCTCCATCAGTTGAAAATAAAATGAATGTACAGATTGAAATTTAGTTTTTAGCATACGGCCAGTTGGACAACTTACATGTATGTCTCTTCATTTCAGATCAAATCAAAACATTTGGAAACTTTGAAAAAACTGAAAGACACACTCTGGAATAAAGCTGAGGTACTTCCCCATACTAGATTCCTTTAGGACAAATGCTTACATACTCTAATTTGGTTCAGAAAATCTTTATACTAATACTTATTGCCAACAGAAAATCCGGTATATATGGTATATAATTCACTTTTAACAAAACAAAATCGTCTTTTTTCCAAATTGTAAGTATATGATATAAATGCACATGGGACAAAATTCCTACAAATACATGGTAATTTAAGAAAATAGAACTTTTACGCTGTTCAAAAGCTCAAATCGAAAAGGGGCGGAGCTTATGCTTTTCGCCAAGTGTTAGCGGACTTAGCGTCGGTGTCCGATTGGGAAGAATGATCTTAATACACACCTGCTTACTGACATATTTGTTTGCACGTTGCAACTGTCTGTGACCTACATATTAAACAGCAATTCGGTTAAGAAGTATGATAAAAAGTCCATTCCCGCTGACTTGCATGTCCCGCATTAACCATATTGGTATGTTTTATTCAACTGGAGAAGACAGATGCTATGATTGCCTCGGATGATAAATGTGACATTAGCATCAACCATAATTGCATGTCTGATGCGCCTAGAGATAGCAGCTGTAATGCATGCTTCGAATGCTGTCTGTGATCTACACTTAGCACATAAACAAATCGGTTAGGTACATGTAGAATGATTAAAGTCAATTTTCGCTTACTGATATGTGCTTAATCAAACCATATAGGTATACATGATGAATCTTGGGATGAAAGCTGCAAAGCATGCTTCGGATGCTGTTCTTGACCTACATTTTACACGACTCTTTTACTTGACGTAACTTGGTTAAAATCTATTCCCTCTTACTGACATGTCTTATAATGACAGTTGCAATGCATGCTGTGTGTGACCTTCAGTTTACGCATGAAAAACTCTTTTAGAAAGAATAATTATAGTCCATTCCCGTTTACAAGAAAATGTTTAGTGCGAGTCTATTTTTAAATGTATATATCAAATAATTACATATATGGAATAAATAGAGAAAATGCTGTTGAGCGAGATTAGGCTTAGCAAGCGATGGCTGTTTCCTATGATTTGTTTTGTCAGAGATTAATGAAGGGAAGATAAGAGGAAACACTTACAATGGCTGAACATTACAATCACATGTCACAATCAACCAGGGAACTGCACAAGAAAAACAATAAAATGACAAAAGACAAACATAGATAACGATAGAAACTCGGGATAGCCGGACTTGGTACCGGCACTTGCAACAGCCAGCGGTAGGGTTAAAGCGGTTTATGGGTACCCAAACCTCCCCTTTCTCTATCCCGTTTCCCTATAGTATAATAAACATACAAATAAAACCCAATACAGGTAGACCACTAATTCTAAGACCACGATCTTGAAAAGGAAAGAATAGACAAAACGTAATTTAGAAAGATGGGTCGAGGAGTGCTCGCCGCTAAACTGCCGGCTAGCTCAAGAAGCCTAGACTGCTGGTAAAACACTGTCGCACTAAGGAATAATATACAAGTATGGCCTTTAATTTAGGGTAATATCCATAATTATTTAATCGAGAAAAGGTTATTTTTCCGAGGTCCGTGGGTCCGTAAGCGCGCCTTATTCAAATTAGTTATTTTGCCTACGCGCACTTTTCCGAACAGTTATTTTGCCTACGCGCTATTACCTGTAGAAATACCAATATCATTTTTACCATTATATAGTTTCTATAGTAAAGTATAATAATAATCAAACTCAAAACTTCCTGAAGGTTTTGGTAAAGAATAATCATGGATTTCAGTAGACATCGGCAGTATCAGTGAGAGGCGAGTAAAATTGTAAAATCTTTCATTGGATCCGAAAGCCAATTTAACGGAATCATGAAGAATATCCGGTCAATATCCCCTATTACGTAAAGAATGTAAGTTACGTCCCAGTTTTTCTGGTTTTTTTATCATTTTTTGACATTTTTTAACAACATGATACAAACTTATATCTTATAATACAGGGAGTAAAGACTTAAATTGTTACCTTGATGGATACCATCAGTGTGACGGATACAATAAATGTTGTACTACAGAAGAGATCTGTGTCGGTAAAAATGCATGTTTAGCTATAAGGTACGTAGCAATAAATGTTGCGAAAGATAAAAAGCTTTACAACTATAAGAGAGAGGATATTGATATTAAGGTTAATTTTCTTATTTTTCCGAAGATACTGTTAATTTACCTTTTACAGATGCTCATTTCGGCAACTTGTGTCTCTTCGGTGCAGATCTAATCAGAACGTTTAGAAAAAAACATAAACCGAAAGATGTATAAAAGCTGATAGCGAACAAATAAATAAAATAAAAAATCTGTAAATAAAAAGCACTAATATTCAGCTTAAGACAGAGTTATGTACGAGGAAGATATTCCTTAGTATCAAACAAATTATTTCGAAAATAATTGCAGGTTGTGTGTTGTCTGTTTCGTGACCCGTAAAACCTTTCGTTCTTTCCCATTAGCCACTCAGTAGTAATTGCCGATAAAAAGTCAAGACCAATGAAAAGAAATGTTAATCCCAGTCCTAGGTAAAAAAAAATCTTAACTGGTTTCTCTGTTCAGGTTTACAAAAAGACTTAAGGCAATGATAGGAAAAAGAGGGGAAACGGCGAATGTGTCAAAGAGACAACGACCCAAAGGGGAGCAACGACAACTCAAAGCCACCATAAGATCTTCAATGAACGGCAAGAAAACCCCAAAAATGTCTGTTAAAAATACACCGAAACTAAAGAGATGGAGATAAACACATCTTCAGCAAAAGAAATCGATTTTCTGTATGAATTACACAAGATTATTTTATCGTGATGGGGACAAAATCGTGCTCGATGGGATGTTGTCTCCTTGATATTTACCTCATTTCCTTCCCTTTTCATAGAAAAGAAAATTCTAATAAATAGCATTAAATATAATATCAACAATACTCCAATAGCTGTTCTTTTTAAGTGACTGCAAGATACAGTTGCTCATACCCTATAATCATTTTACACATGAATTAAAGGAATAAGTCTTTAAATTTAACTATTGTGTATTGGGTTAAAATCAAAATTTGAGTTTAATTTGGTTTAAATTTTGCAGAGTAATCGTAAGCTGCTCGATCGTTGGTATTGGTGGAATTGTTACTCTGGTCATTGTAACATGTGTGTGCTGCCATCGTACGTACCAATATTTTTACACTCTCAGATTTTATTACCAATATAACATAACGTACTGAAATAACATAGCATTGATGTGAGTGTCCTGTGATTGTTTATATGTTGTATTGTCTATTGGTTCCTTTAACTTGTCAGGCAACGGATGACAGTGTTTTTAAGAGCACTTTTCCTTAAGTGTAATGCTTGCTGACGACCCCGCATCAATTACATAAGGGATACATGGATGTAGCGTTGTTCAACATTTAGCGAGTGAATTTCGCTCAAACCGGTGCTGAGGCCGTTTGAGGTAGAAGTGTTAAAGTCGGTTTCACTTCCTTTAGATAATGGAAATCTCACGATTTCAGCTTTATTTTAATGTATTTTTATGTATTTCAAGAATGATCATACATAACTGAAAAACGTTGAATTCGCCGTTTACGACATGCACAAAAGTCTGCAGTCATGTGCATTTTCACAATTTTTTTTTCAAACAGGTGAAAATTTCCAAGTGTTGGATTGTTATTTATAGGGATTTTGTCCCATGTTCCTTTTACTCCACATCCCTTTAACTGTTCACGTATAGAACAAAGCTGCATCACAGTTTGATAAAATCATTGCTGTAAACGAAAACTAGGCAAACATAAAATATCACCTTTTGCAAACAGTGCCACACTCTTCGCTTAGCTGTAATTTTTGGTGAATATTTTTTCTGTCCCCTCCAGCGACCTCGTTGTGATTTTCAGTTATAGTCTATATTTTCGGCATTCATTTTCATATTTTTCCAAATAATACAGCTGTCAAGAAAATTTTTAAAATGAGTATTGCAGTGATCAAGATTAACATACGTCTTGCAATGTCATGATTTTTTTTATTTCATAGCTCCGATATTTCTGTAAAGAATGTTCGCTGTTCAGAAAAGGATTTCAAATTAAAAGGATTTCAGAGATATCAGATTTTTTTGTAAGATATCTGTGTTAAAACTATCCCAATAACCACGTTAAAAGTAGAAACTCGATGACCATTGGGAATAACAGCATGTGGATGAACACTACGAAATGTTGCAGGACAAAAGCTCCTGATTAAATGTTGGTGATCATAGTGTATTCACCACCTCGTTATCCAAAAATATCATTGGTATCCTCTTAAACTGTACCTGCAGTTTGAATATTACTAATTTTGCAGCATTTCGTTTACAATTCTTAAAATAATATTGATTTTTTTAGATCCCTGATCATATGTAAATAACAAAATACCGAAGTTACCATGAGTTTTGTTTCTGCAAAATGTCAAAGTTGAATGTCAAAGCTGCGAAAAGTTGTATGCATGTTAATTTTAGAACATTACTTTCTATTTTTATATTTGTCCAATTGGAGAAGTTCTCACGCAATGCATATTTTTTTCACAAAATTACTAAAAGACACATTTACATAATGTAATCGAAGCTGGTCAACGTTTGATACATACATGAACTAAATCTTTTTTGCTTTTGTTTTGTTTATTTGTTTCAGTATTTTCGTATAAATAGCTCATTTGAATGAGCTGACTGAATGTTTACTTCAATTTTTTAGGTTTTTGGTTTGGGTTTGTAATCCCTGTCTTAGTAAGGCAACAATTGTCACGAAATATCATATAAGATGAAAATATTCTTTTACAGAGAAAAAAGGCAGTCAAGGTAGAGTTTTTGCACAGCAACAAGATATTATTGGTAGCGGTGAACAACAGAAAAATAATGGACAAAATACATCTACAAATAATGAAAGACAATTTGGAGAACCAGTAGGTCATTTTCCACCGCCACCAAGCTACGAACAAGCCGTTTTACCAACAGAGATCTGCAATAAGTAACCAGTGTTCGTATGATAGATTGGTATCTGTTTAAAAACATAAAAATACATTCATGAATGTATGACCATTATGAAGTATTCGAATGAAAATAAACATAGTTATTTTATCAGCTTCCACAAATTTTATGACCTTCCTAGAGATTTTCTTTCAGCGAGGTTTAATATCGTTTGTTGGTTTGATATTTCATTTCTTTTTTCTGGGTGCACGTTATTATGCACTTACAGGTGGAGTATTAAATCATAAAACTAGAGGCTCAAAGACTGAGCCTGTTTCTCACACCTGACAAAATGCTGAACAGTAGATATGGTGACCAAGTTTTATGTTGAATCGGAACAAAATGAGCAATATTTGTAAAGGACCTTCCATACACCTTTTTTGTAAAATTGGTTGAATTTGCTCCAGTGCTTTCAGAAGAGTTAATGAAAATGATATTTTCCCTTAGATATAAATTCTGCGAAATAAGCATTCTGGATTTAAATTGTGATATACCACGGAAGTCTAATAACTGTGCTGTCACGGTGGTCTAAGTTTCTCTCGTCTCAATGTTTAGACATCAACCTATCATGTCTTTAGTCTGTCCGTTGACTGCTTCTATTCTTTATCTGTTCTATTTTCGTAATACATTTTTAACTCTGTTGCTTGGACATTTTTATTTTGTGTTTGAACTGTGGTTTTGCTTTAATATGATCACGTAATCATCCTTTTCATTATTTCTAAATTCTATGGACGTCACCATGACATCATTGACAGATATGACTTGTCTGTGTCTCAAATGAAAACGGACATTTTCAGCTAGATTTCACGTCTTCGCGAATATGACATAACCGGATTTAACTCAACCCTGGCTCGACTCACTGATAGTGTGCTGGGTGTCGCAAGCGGAGCAGGACATACTTACCCTTCCGGCGAACCTAATGTCACTCCCGGTTACCATGGGAGTTCACGCTATGAGTGCCTAAGTTCTTAATGTTATCTTTTTATTTCCGTGCATTGTAGGTGTACATGTACATCTCATTCCTTGTTTTGTCTTTGTTTTTCTCTGTTGTCGTTTTTTCCATGTCTTTGGACTTCGATTTTTGTAATCATCGCTTCCCTTGTTCCTTCGGTATTCTACTGCCGTTGTTTCAATGGATCTCTGATTATGTAATAATCATATCGTTAGTATTTATCGGCAAACAGCAGAAAAAAGTGACACAACAAAATAAAACATTACATCCAGATTCACCCAATTGTTTCAAAATTTTATTTAAAAAATATCATCTTTTTCATGTACATGTATTATGTTTCATCTGCAGTAGGGTTATTCATATACTTAAACGTTTCTCATCATCTTTCTTAATCCATACTTTATCTTCGGGCTACTAATCTCTGATCTCAATTGTGGAAAATATACATTTTTTTGTTTGGTTGTCCCTAACATCATCATATAGACGGGAATGCATATTTTCACTCGATGACATTTAATTTCCACCGAAAACAAATGTGTTGCAAAAAATCTAGGTCGTGTTTGAATAATTCAGTTCTGCTGTTTTCTAGAAAATCTTGGAATTCCCCTGTTATCTAAAAAGTATCGCAATGGTTCAGTTTAAGTGTCGAAATGATTCTTCTCTTGTCATCTAAAAAGTGTCGCTATTGTTTAGTTCTGCCGTTACAAAGAAACTGTTGGAATAGGAAATACATTTTTGTACTAGTCAACTCGCAAAGAATTCTGTACATATTCAGGCAAATCGTCTGTCAGACGATACTCGTATCTGCATACCTGCAATAAAATTCATCTACAATTAAATTATTTTTTGTCGTCCGTCTTGTTTTGATGAATGTTTTATTAGAGAAATTATCACAAGATCTTTGAAAATCCCAGTATTTCCTTTTCATCCTATTATTATCCCCGCACTTTCGAAGAAAGTTCGGGGATAATGTTATACCCTCCGTCTGTCCGTCCGTCCGTCCGTCCGTCACACTTTTCTTGTGACTCAAACTCCTCCTACATTTTTGGATTTAGGGATTTAATTTTGTTGTAGAATTGTTGCATATAGTGTGCAGATGCGCAATAAGCTTTCGGATTTTCGATATTGGTCTTGGTGCAAACAAGAGGCCCCATGATGTCAATTTTTACACATGTGGCATGTGACACAAAC
>MJUU01047332.1:51695-69269 GCA_002080025.1 Modiolus philippinarum | reverse complement strand
AAAAGGCTGCAAGCTGCAAATTTCTAAATCTCCCTATATAACTACTTACAGCATAACGAAATTTACTGTTTTATGCAACTTGGGTATTTTTTGTATGCAAACTAAAAAAACAGCTAAAATATCGAAAAGGGATGGAGTGGGGAAGTGTCCAACGTTTCGGCCAGTACGGCATTCTGTAAGGAAACAGAAAATCGGATTATATCGGATTATATATTTTTATGTTGTAAAAATTTGAGTCGTTTTATTTTCAAAACTGAGAATAGCAAGGAAATTAGTTTATGTAAGATATACTAAAATTTTAGAAAAATCTACCGTTGCATTTTTTTCCAAAATTGAGAATAAAGAAGGCACAAATCAATAAAATTGCTGAATCTGTGCTTTAAATTACCTCCCGTGACAAAAATCTGATGAGTCTTATATATTTTTCATTGTTTTAAAATATCATATGCATAAAATGTAGAGTTAATGTGCTAGTAATAATCAACTGGATGTTGGGTAGTGATTTAAATGACAAAAAAGACAAAAAGAATATGTATTTGATTTGTAAAAAAAAAATGTTACAATTTGGGATTTTTAATCATACCTATCACAATTAATTTATGTAAGTATTATGACAGTGAAAAACAGAGTTAGCTCCCTATAACCTAAGTCTACCCTCTAAAAAGCTTAATTGTTGTTTACCTGATTTGACATGTTCAACACGGCGGGTGTCTTCTTAGAAGCCCGAGATGCTTACTCTACCGCTGCACCTGATCTCATTCCTGGTTTTATTGTGTCCGTGTTGTTGATCTTTGTATGTGTTTGTGTCTTTGTTTTTATTTGTCTGTGCCATACTCGTGTTATGTATTTGTTTTTTTCTGTTTTTCAATTGTTGCAATTGTCCTTGGAGAATTCGTTTTGGAATGTCGGTTCGATTCTCACTTACTTATAGCATACTAGAAAGTAATAACTGTATCTTGAATACTCTATATAAAAAAACAGTTGCTTTGCATTCAAAAATTTTTGGAAAGAATTTCGGATAGATTTGTATGGAGTTTATGGAATTTTGTACTATGTCAAAAAAAGACTTCCTGTTAAATCGCCCAGCGTTGTTTTATTTTATCACAAAGTTTCGGTTTATTATTTTTAATAATGATATTGCAGAGACACTTTTATACTTAACAAGCTACTCAAGTGAAAAGTACTGCAAACTAAGCTGTATGACAAATGTGATGACTTCACTTTTCCAATATTCAACGTCCCTTCTCTTTGTAGCAACATTCAACAAAGTTGGCATTTGGAGTCTTCATCTCCTAACTCATTCGCTACTTAAGGGCCTATGGCTATTCAGTTACTTTCGTGACAGAGTTACTCACAAATAAGCTGCTTAAACAATGGGATGTTATCCATAACTTGAAGTCTTCTCTGTAGATGTTTTGCGGTCGACATCACGATCTTGTGGACCGCTATCTGTTAATTATTTCCCGGATGACAACAGATATTTCCCTTTTAAAGCTTAAAATTTTATTTCCTCTACCGGATTCGACTTTACTACCGTATTTGACATATTCAACACTATGGTTGTCTTATAAGGAGCAGGAAGTGCTTACTATACCAGTGCACCTGATCAAACTCTTGGTTTAAATTTGGGTCCATATTCTTCATATATAAGTGTTTCTTTTTTTCTGTGTCATATTTATGCGATATTTTTGTATCTTTGTGTTTCTCACTTACTTTATACCTTACATAGTATATTTCATATAACACAATCAAATGAATAATTTTAATGTTTTTTAAAATTTACAACAAGAGTGGAACAACACGTGTTTTTCCGCCCATGGAACATCATATGATGTTCCCCTCTTGACAGAAAGTCGATTCTATTCCGTTTTCAGTCCGGATTTTTAACACCGGAAACAAAGTCTTTCGTCTGCCTTCCGTCAGGTAGTTCAATGAAAAATGTTTAGTGTATAGGGGAAAAAATCGTTTTTCCCCTATACACTGTTTTCATTGCAGGATCTGCCAGATTCACCACTAAGCCCCTATCCAAACTCCTTACCACTTTACTGACTGCAGTTAGAGATGGTCTAAAAAGCTACTGCGAAAAAGCCTATTCCACGAGCGGCGTGAATCAGATGTGGATTCTTAAAAATTCAAAAGATCTCCTTGAACAGCTTTCCTCAAACAGTCTCGCATACTGCAATAGCATTCAAACTTTTGATTTTTCTACCCTTTATACAACTCTTCCCAATAATAAACTTAAAACAGTAATTTCCGATCTGATACATCAATGTTTCTGTACAAAAACCGGAGAACGCAGGTATTCCTATCTGGTAATAGGAAAAGATAAAACATATTTTGTAAAGAACCACACTGAGTCAAACAAGAAATACAGTGAAAAGGACGTGATTAAGATGCTTGAATTTTTGATCGACAACATTTTTGTTGAATGTGGAGGCCGTGTTTTTCAACAGACAATAGGAATTCCTATGGGAACAAATTGTGCGCCACTTTTAGCTGACCTTTTCCTTTTTTCGTATGAAGCAAAGTTTTTACAAGGGCTGATACAACAGAAACAAAAACAGCTAGCCCAGACTTTTAATTTCAGCTTCAGATATATAGACGATGTACTTTCTCTTAATAACCCAAAATTTAAAGAATATTTACATCGTATCTACCCCAGTGAACTTGAAATTAAAGAGACAACCGATACACCCGATTCTGCTTCATACCTTGACCTTTTGTTGTACATTGACGAACATGGACGTCTGAAATCTAAATTATATGACAAACGTGATGATTTTGACTTTCCAATTGTGAACTTTCCCTTTCTCTGCAGCAATATACCTGCATCCCCAGCATATGGAGTATATATTTCACAATTAATTCGTTACTGTAGAGCGTGCAGTACATACAGTGACTTTGTGGAAAGAGCAAAAGCACTGTCACAAAAACTGCTGAGTCAGGGATATGTTCAGCCTTTGTTACTTTCGTCCCTTCAGAAATTCTATGGCCGTCACCACGACATCATAGATAGATATGAAATGTCAGTGTCACAAATAAAAACTGACATTTTCAGCTAGATTTGCGTCTTCCCTGATTTGACATTACCGGTTTCGACTTAACCCTGAATTGACCCACTGACAGTGTGACGGGTGCTGTGCACAGAGCAGGACATGCTTACCCTTCCGGGGCACCTGATGTCACTCTTGTTTATTGAGAGTTCACACTGTTAGTGCTTTAGTTTTTTGTGTTGTATATGTAACGTTCGAGTGTTTTGTAGGCATGTGGTGTCTTTGGTCTTCCGTCTTTTGGTGTTCTTGCTTTTGCCTTGTCTCTGGACTTTGATTTGTGTAATCTTGTGCTTTGTTCCTTCGGTATTCTACTGCCGTTGTTATATAAATGCCATGGATATTCATATGGATAACATTTTAGAGGATAAGGACTCTGCGAATACAAAGTAGGCTACAACAGTTGCCATTCAGAGCCTAAGACAGTATGTTCTTGAGTCTAACTGGGTCATTGATTTAAATGACTGTACACCTTCACAACTTGCGTCATTGTTGCGGTCATTCTATGTTAACGCCAGGAAGAAAAGTGGAGAATTTTACAAACTGTCTGCACTCAGAAGTATAAGGTTTGGGTTATCGACACACTTTAAACAGGAACTTGAAAACGACATAATTAAGGATCCATTATTTCAAAAAGCAAATGATATGTTTCAGGCAGTAAGTGTTGATCTGAAGCGTAAAGGTTTAGCCAAGGTAGATCTAACAGAATCAATTGAACCAGAAGACCTTCAAACATTATAGCTTTGTCACCAGAAACACCAGTAGGATTGCTTCAAAAATGCTGGATTGATATAATGTTTTAGCTCACCTGACCCGAAGGGTCATGTGAGCTATTGCCATCCGTCCGTCGTAGACTTTTTCAAAAATCTTCTCCTCTGAAACCACTGAACTAATTTTAACCAAACTTGGCCTGAATCATCACCAGGGTATCCTGTTTCAAAATTGTATCCGATGAGTCCGAGGACCAAACAACATGGCTGCCGTTACTAAAAATAGCACATAGGGGTAAATTGCTGTTTTTTGCAAATGACTCAAAAACCGTTACAGATCTAAAAAATCTGACATGAGGTAAAAGTGATCAGCATGACAAGATCTACCTGCCCTGCAATTTTGAAGATAATCTGATTACCTGTTTTGGAGTTATTGCCCTTCTTCCGGAAATTTTTCAAAATTTTTATGTTTTTTTATTTTTTATCAAAAAAACTTTAGCAGATAGAGGTCAACTTTAATTGCAAAAATGTTCAGCTTATCAAAATCTACCCAACCAGCAATTTTGGAGAAAATCCAAAAACCCTTGTAGGAGTTATTGCCCTTTTTTCACAGAATTTTCAAATTTTCATATTTTTCGTCTTTTATTTCCAAAACTATAGAAGATGAAGGTTAAGCGTAAATTGATAAAATGTGTGCCACAGCTTCAAAAGTGGTGTTGAAAATCGTTCTGTTGACGGCAATTTTCAAAATGGCCGCCAAAAAAGGCGGGAAAATTCAACATTGTTCGATTTCAATAAAATTTGGTTTCCAAATAGATATTGATGTTGCGACTTCAAAACCGGTGTTGAAAATTGTTCGTTGACCGCCATTTTCAAAATGGCCACCAAGAAAGGCGGGAAAATTCAACGTTGTCCGATTTCAATGAAATTTGGTTTCCAGATAGGTATTGATGTCGCAACCTCAAAACCGATATTAAAAATTGTACTTGAATGCCATTTTCAAAATGGCCGCCAAAAAAAAGGCAGGAAAATTCAGCATTGTCTGATGTCAATGAAAGTTGGTTTCCAAATAGATATTGATGTTGGGACTTCAAAAACTAATGTTGAAACTTGTTGAATGCCATTTTCAAAATGGTCGCCAAAAAAGGCGGGAAAATTCAACATTGTCCAATTTCGATGAAATTTGGTTTCCAAATAGATATTGATGTAGCGATTTGTTTCTTCACAATATAAGAAATATGTTTAAACTAGATTATAAAGGGGAACCCCTGCCAATTTTTTTATGGAAAGGGGGACTTGGAATGTTTTGATTTCAGGAATATGTTTCATCTGAATTATAAGGGGAACCCCTGCCCAAATTTTTTTGAATGATGGTCTGAAATGGGTTGTAATGGATAGTGGGACTTTAAATTACCGTTGAAACCGCTGAATCTACTTGTCCAATTGGAACCATACTTGGTGACAACTGTCGATAGTCGGTACCTATCGAAGAATGTTTCTGGTAAGTCCGCGTGTATTCCAAGATGGCCGCCAGCGGGGCACATAATTTAACATTGGACCCTATGGGAAAAACACATTCAGACATTCTTCTCTGAAACAACTTGGTCAGTTGGAATCACAACTTGGTCACAATAGGCCCTTAATGGTCTTCTTAAAAAAATATGTCTGACAAGTCTGCATCTCATCCAAGATGGACCCTATGGGGAAAACATGTTCAAAGATTTTCTCCTTTGAAACTTCTAGAAAATGAGACACTTTAACATTGGGTTAATTTGGGCTGCAGTTTATGCCAGTCATGGACCAGGTGAGCTATACAGGCTCTTGAGAGCCTCTAATTTCTCTGCCGTAGGGGCAGAGAATATTTGAGTGAGATTCTTTTAGAT
This sequence comes from Modiolus philippinarum, assembly GCA_002080025.1. Lineage (NCBI taxonomy): Eukaryota > Metazoa > Mollusca > Bivalvia > Mytilida > Modiolidae > Modiolus > Modiolus philippinarum. Next base: position 63,626 of record MJUU01047332.1, on the reverse strand, counting down.
TTGGAAAAGATTCTCAGTGAAGGCAATATGTATTCCAGCGGAAGGATGAATTGGACAAAAATCATCGGGTGGATACTGATCCAAGTAACAGTTCAACAGAAGGGGGAATGTATGAAAACCAGGTAACATATGTGATACAAAGTAATAAATGCCCCCCCCCCCCCCCCCCNCCCCCCACACACACACAAAGAAAAAAATAAAACAAAAAGTACAATAAAAAAAACAGATCATCGGTACAAAGAAAACAATTTAAAAAAAAACAAAGCAAAACAGAAAGATACGAAAAAAATACCAACAAAATCACCAATAACCTTTGATAACATCTGACAGGTCAAATGAGATGAAATATTCACAAATTAGAAATTTTGAAAGAATTCTTTTAAATTTAGTCACAGTAATTATATCACATGATGTAGTCAAACCCCTGCTTTAAAGAGTATTTGAAAATACTGTTTTACCTTTGTCCGTCTGTCTGTTGCACAACGTAGCCGCTTCAAATATCGTGGACAAACGATAGGCACTTTATTAAATAATTTCGTCTGATAGAAAAAAGAAGGGAAACGGGGAATGTGTCAAAGAGACAACGACCCAAAGGGGAGTAATAACAACTCAAAGCCACCATAAGATCATAATAGTATGCTTATATTCTAATTTACCAATTTCTGATGGTAAATTGTAGTACATTGTTTTCTAGTATTTGTTAAAAAAGGGGCATTACTAAAGTGACAAATTGCTGACAGATTTGATCTTGCACTTTAATATCTTTAATCTTTATATTTTCAGATCACAAACTTTGCCCTGTAGCTTCCTTCAGGAAATATCTACACAAGTTGAATGTAGATCGTGGTGATCTCTGGCAGCGCCCTCTTGATTCTTACACAGATACCAGCACACCATGGTATATGTATGAACACTCTCGGGAACATGTTGAAAAATAATATGTAAATAGGCGGGATTAAATGATGTTTACACAAATCATTCTCTACGTGCGACAGGTATTACTGTCTTGGATTTCAATAAGTTTGAAGCGAGGAATATAATGGCCTTCTCAGGTCTTACATCTGAGACTTCACTTAAAACTACCGGAAAAAACCTTCAAAAACTCGTATTCATGAGATGAGTACTGCCCTCACAACTGCACTTATTTGTGAAATATTTGTGAATGATGCACAGTTTGAAGAACTATTGCAGGTTGAAAACCTGAATAATGCACAATTATCAATCGATGGTTTTGAGAAAAATATGTGAAAAGGGAATGTATTTCTTCTGACGTACAAAGTAATTCTGACAAAAAATTTAATAATTTCAAGATTATTGGTGGAAGTTCCACTCCGTATATTACAAAATTGTGTAGTAAAGTTTACTGTGAACATGCCAAATCAGTGAAAGTTAAAGACTAATTCAGTTTTTCAACTACAAATATTAATTTGTTTTGTTAAAGTTAAAAAAAATAATTTATTCTGTCTTATTAGTTATGAATTTGTCTGTCATTTTGCAGTTACGGTATAATAAAACAATTATTGCCATCGTATAAGGTGAACATCAAAAGTTGTCCATCCTTGTGAAGTTGTTTTCCCTTGGGCTAAATATGTGTCATTTAGCCCATGCTCTTTTCATGTTTGATATGCATACATGTAATGTCTTCTTTATTGTTTATTTGTTTGATGAAGGTTTGAAGGTGTGAAAACATCCATAAAAACGTTCAAGACAAACTTTTTAGACGGCAATACTGCTTCCATTTCTACTGTTATTTATCACAAACTTGCTCGTATACTTTTTATTCAGAGACTCGTAAAGGCTCATGAAATAAAAGGTGCTATATTCACCAATCTCAGTTATTGATACATCAATGATGTTCTATCCTTCGATAACGCATTTTTGCTAAATGGATCCAACAAAAAGTTTCCTCCAGAGTTAAGGGACACAACAGAAACTTATAGATATATGTCCTTTAAGAATTAAATCTTACTCTGATGAAAATGGTCACTTCAGCACAACAATTGCGACAAAAGAGACAAGTATAATTTCAAAATCATGAATTTCCTTATTTGAGCAGGGCATTTTAGACATTAAATTCTTTGAACGTAACTCTGGTTTTGATAATTATACATATATCTTCCTGATTGCATCATAAATTTCGTATCAGGAAACTAGTTCAATCACAAAATAGGGAATCAGAACCATTATATCATTTGTGTGTATACAGATGTAACAAAACACATTTTCATTCTTGGACTAACAGTCGAATTGAAAATTAGCTTTTACCCGCTATCTGTAATTGCATATCATTACAAGACTATATATATAGCTATGAACCACGGGAAAATATCTGAAAAACAGCACTGTAGAATTTGACAGTCCTTCGAAAACAAGAAAAAACCACAACACTTTGTTTCCATGCTGCGAATACGTACTGTTCATCGATTTAAACCCCACTTACAGAGACGTTTTAAGACAAAACACCCTGGTGTATACAATTTTCTTAATAAACCCATTAATTTCAATTATCTACAAAAAAGATATACTGTCATTTTCACTTGTCATGGTTTTTTCCGACGCATTTTATCTAACAGTATTTAAAAAAAAATCGTGAAACCGGGGCTTTGTTCAGATAAGATTAAACATTTTAATAGTTTAAATAGCAAAATTAAGCAAAAGCAATATCAACTTACAAAGTAGGGGCAGATATATACCACCATACAAAGGCAATTTCAGATATTTTATATATGCGATTATTGACCTTCCAAAATTCATTTTGAATCTGTATTGAGGAGATATATTTGTTGTCATGAGCAGAATTCAACATGCAATTTCGAAAATATGTTGTTTTTTACACAATATATACAAAATTTGATAATCAGGCATGAACAGCACAAAGATTTATTATAACCTCACAACATGCAAATATCTGGTATTAATGAACAGTTACATCACCTATTAACCATAATAAATAACTTGATTAAAAGGAGAGTATTAGCTCAATACACAAAACAAATCAAGTCTAAATACAACTTATTTTTTTACAAGCAAGGAAAGAATCAGATATAAAGGTGGGATAATGTTTTAAGATTAATTTTGAAACTCGAGTTACCGACGTTTTGTTTTTTTTAATATAGCAAAGATAAAAGGAAACACTTACAATCACATGCCACAATCTACTAAGGAACAATAGATAGACAAAAGACAAACGTAGACAACGATAGGAACTTTGGATAGCCGGACGTGGTACCGGCACTAGTAAGAGCTAGCGGTAGGGTTAAACCGGTTTACCTCCCATTTCTCTATCCGGTTTCCCTAAAGTATAATAAACATACACACAAAACCCAATACAGGTAGACTACTAACCCCAAGACCATGTCTGATAATTTCCTTTATAACATCACTACACGAGATATCGCTGACAAGCTAATTTTCTATGTAGATTTATCTTCCAGATTTTGTTTGCCTCCGTGTATCAATAATCGTAGGTCTATTGCCGCTATCGCAATAACAAAAAAGTTGATATAGATTTATCATATGAGCGTACCAAGTCATATAAAAATTAGAATTTGACAAAATCTTGCAACTGCTGTATTTATCAAAATTTTTCCTCTTATGATGTGGCAGCAATATCTATTTCTTAAATGATCAGATAATTCTCGTGTCTAATAGTTAGTGATAACTTTTATGCTGTCATTTCAATGATCTTTCATAGGATTAGATAACTTTTCAGCTGTGTTTTCATTGGTTGTTCGCGAGGTCACACATCGGCTCAAAACCATGTCATGGAAATTCTTTTGATATTTTTGATTACGTGTTCATTTCATTATGTCGTCTGTATTATTTTTTATGTTAATTTTTATGTTAATAACTAGGCTTCGTGTGTACACATCTGTCTGATGGAACAAAAGACAATTGTATAAAATAGCAATATCCAGAGCTTCTTGCACCAAGGCTGCAATCGGCCCTTCAAATTTTCGTTTTTTTTTTTTCAATCGAATTTTCATTTAGTTTTGTAATTTATTACTTCAATATTGAACAAGTATTTTTGGAATTCAGAAAATTGTCGGTCATGTGCATTCTACTGAAAGACTATTCATCGGTTGTAAAAATGCATCGAAGAAGTTAGTTTTTTTTTTGTTTAACCATTGAAATTTAGTTTGCTATTGTCTCAAAAATCACATTTTTTTCTCCTAACACAGTTGAATACGTGACCACACCAATACAGAGAATTTACACTTGTATTTACTTACAAATAATTCGTCAATATTTCGCTTTTCTGAAAAGCAGTAATTAATTTTAAATCATAAATGTGTAAAACTGTAATTACATTTCAATTGACTCCTCTGAAAAGATACCCAGATTTGTCATTATCGCGTAACCATGTCATTGTTATTGAATGTTGTGTACATGTGCTTATCATGCGACATAGTTCCTACATCTACTAAACTTGTCGTTGTTTATGAACTCTCCTTTAAGTTCGATAATATTGATGGTAAAGCTTTACATGTAAGTGCATAATTGTTGTTCATTGTACTCACAAACACAACAAACTAAATTCTTGCAACTTAACACAAAAAGGAAAACACAGTAGAAGAGTCAATAAATGAAATTTACCATAAGAGAAATATGTTTCAATTTGTTAGGCTTGTTTATCGCTTGTTATCAACTCTCCCTGTTTAATTACAAATTATAACAAACTCGCTGAAGCTCGTTTATTATTATTGTGTAACTAATATAGCTCGGGTTGATAAAAAGCGATACAAGTCTCACTCATCATAAAACCTGTAAGTATACATTCCTAAGCATTGCGTCTAAAGACAGCTTTCGAAAATATGTATGTTACGTGTAACTCAAAACAAACGCAAACGAATATCAAAACAAAAATTTGAAGAAGAAATTAAAAAACACAAAGCAATCTTAAAGGAACGGAAAAAAGACGAAATTGAAAACAGGTTTGTGAGTTATCCGATATGTACGAGACGTTTAAGGAAAACATATTTTATTTTCATTACATTATTGATCGATTGGGCAAAACAATGTACCACTCCTTATCAATTTTTATTACATGTTTGAAAGGGAAGCAGTTTTGACAAATTTTGATATTTAATTGGCTTCTAAAATGCCCGCAGTATTGAAAATTAGATTTCACCGTTGTCGGGAGTTTCGAATGGTTCAGATTTCATATTTTGTTATATCTTACTATCTGCAGAGACCTGTTTTTCTACAGTACTATATTCACGAGTATTCTGCGTCCAGTTTTCTTTAAGGGGTTGATAAGGATTAAGATATCCGTCGTTTTGGATTTCTGATTCCTCATCATTGTAGACGTTAGTATATTTTCTCCAGTCAGGTTGAAGGGAGTTGTATGGATGTAAATACTCATTCAGGTTACCAACTTCAAATTCATTTTTGACAGAATCCGTATTGTCGTTCAATATGTCATCTTTGTCAGGAATGGCTTGTAAATAATCGTTGTCACTTGACTTGTTACGTTGCAGAAGAGCTGGTTTCTGTACCATCTGAGACATTTGGTCATTGATTAAATCCTCGTCTATTGTATAATATCCATCGTTCAAATTCATAGTGCCGGTAGTGTCTGCCTGACCACTATTTTGTCTGTTAATTGTACACATAACCTTTCGTTTGATAAAGCATGCAACACCAAATATAACCGCTACAAACACAGCACCTGGTAATCCAAACATAAACAATTGCTGGTAAACGCTTTTGTCTGCAACAAAAGCAAAAATGCTATTTAAAGTTATCAACTGGATAAGCAACGGAAAGTTTTTTATTATTATTATTTTTTTATTTATTTATTTTTTTAATGTGGATTTATAATTTAATTCAACAAATGTTTTTGAATCAGCGAAGGCTATTTGAATGATACCTTTGAATTGTGCTTTAAGTTTATCATGAGGAAGCGTGGTGAACAGTGTTGAAAAAAGTTTTGAGAGAATAGATATTCATCTATTTAAAAAAATGCATGAGATTGTCAGCCTTAGTGGTATGTTTTGCAGCAGTGAAAGTGTACTTATAAAATCATATCTTACCTACAGAATCATGTACCGTTGTTGTATCTTTATTTGAATTTGGTTCTAAAATAAGAAAAAAAAATCAGTATGAATAACAAAATACCGAAGTAAGTAGAAACAAGTATAAGCTTCTATAAAAAACCTTGCCGCTTTACAGCTTTTAATTATTTTACTTTAATAAAATCATTGTCTTTATATACACTGTTTACGATGGAGAACAGAGAATAGTGCAGAAAAAAAATTCCGAAATTTAATCATTTGTTTGGGTTAATGAAAACCACCTGTAAATTGTACACATACAGCTAAAGCAACGGCAGTAGAATACCGAAGGAGAAACAAAGGAGGGAAATCCACAAAAATTGAAGTCCAAAGACATGGCCAAAACGAGAACACAGAAAACAATGGCGCCAGACTAAAACAATAACGTAAGACAGACACAAAAACACAGAAATAGAAATCACAACATTCAAAACAAAGGCACTCACAGTGTGAACTCCAGTGAAACTGAGAGTGACATCAGGTGCTCCAGAAGGGTAAGCATGTCCTGCTCTGTTAACATCACCCGTCACACTTTGAGTGAGTCAATCCAGGAAAATGTCAAAGTCAGTAGTCAAATCCGGGAAGACGTGAATCAAACTGAAAATGTCAACTTTCATTTGAGATACTGACATGTCATATCTTTCAATGATGTTATGGTGACGGCCATAGAGTTTCTTGAGGGATGAAATTAACATAAGTTGAACAATTCCCTGACTAAGCAGCTTTTGGGACAGTGTTTTTGCTCTGTTCAAAATATCACTGTACAAACTACACGCTCGACAGTAACGAATCAACTGTGAAATGTACACTCCATAGGCTGGAGAGGTAGGCATATTACTGCTAAGAAAGGGAAAGTCACAATTGGGAAATTAAAATCATCACGCTTGTCATATAGCTTAGATTTCAAACGTCCATCTTCGTCAATATACTATAAAAGATCTAGGTACGAAGCTGAAGTAGGTGTTTCAGTTGTTTCTTTAATCTCAAGCTCATTGGGATAGATCTGATGTAAATACTCCTTAAATTTAGGAGCGGAAGCTGAAATTAAAGGACTGGGCTAAATGTTTTTGTTTTCATTGAATAAGCCCTTATAAAAACTTGGCCTCGTACGAGTAAAGGAAAAGGTCAGCTAAAGGCATCGCACAGTTGGTTCCCATAGGAATCCCTATTGTCTGTTAGAAAATACGACCTCCGAATTCGACAAAAATATTGTCGATCAAAAATTCTAATATTTTGATTACGTCAGTCTCAGTGTACTTCTTGTTTGAATCAGTGTGGTTTTTAACAAAATATGTCTGGTCTTTCCCTATAACTAAATAAGTATATCTGCGTTCTCCATTTTTAGTGCAGAAACATTGACGTATTAAATCTGCAATTAATGTTTTCAGTTTATTGTGTGGAAGGGTTGTATAAAGAGTAGAAAAGTCAAAAGTTTGAATGCTATGGCAATGGGTAAGACTGGTTGAGGATAGCTGGTCAAGCAGATCTTTGGAATTTTTACGAATCCACATTTGATTCACGCCGCTTGTGGAGTAAGCTTTATTACAGTAATTTTTCAGGCCATCTCTGACTGCGGTCAACACAGTAGTGAGGAGCTGTGAAAGAGGTTTAGTGGTGTATCTAGAAGACCCGGCAATGAATCTCTGTTTGTATGGATTCTTATGTAGTTTAGGTACCCAGTAGATGTAAGGGAGTTGATTGTTTTCATCATTGGCTTTTATGCCAAATGATGCTAAAACTGAAATGTGATTTTTTACAATCTCATCCCTCGATATTGTAGTAGGGGTATAAGTAGGGTTTCCAGATGAACTGTCGATGCCCATCTCCTTAACAAGGCAGTCAAGATAGTGTTTCTTACACACAAACAGTATGTTGTTAGAAGCTTTATCTGTAGGGACAATGACTTAATTTTCATGGAGGTTGGAAAGAGTTCTTACAACAAGGGGATCTTCAAATATACTGGGATTTCTGGATTTCATTGTTGTTTTTAAGCGCCGGATGCGATTTACAGTTAATGACTTAATGGACCTGATCCAGTCGGACAATGTCTCAACGTCCTCTTTCTCTTTCTTTGCCCACTTCCTAGCATAGTCTTCAACTGCATCCATCAAAATCTTGAAATTGTACTTCCAGTTGATGTGCTTTGGCTTACGGAATTGGGGACCTTTTGAGGAGATATCTCGTAGTTTCAGGTTGTCTACGATATCAAGGTCACCAGTTATAACGTGTCCAGCCGGACTATAATTGAATGGGGAAGAGGAGCAAGCACAATCAGGTGGTTTGGCTTTCAAGTCATCAATCTGGAAGTCACGCAATACCCGTTTGTAATTGAAAATGGATGTTGCAATTGGTTTAGTTTAGGAATATGGGATATGTGGAACTGATTGATCATTAAAATAAGGAGGAATGTTTGATGTCAATGTTTTGCTGTGTAGAATGTTGGCAAGATTTTCAGCGTCCAAGCCTTTATTGGCGAATTGAATTTTGATAAATGTCCGGTTATCAGGTTTGTTGGCGGATGTGGTGACATGCTTGAACAGTCGGTGGTTAGATATATCCAAAACAATCGCTGTTAATTTGTATTCTAGGGAATGGCTATCAGTTACGGATGATGCTAAACATGTTTTGTAGAAGGAATGAAGTTTTGAAAGTGGCAAGGAATACAGTTTGGTACGAATGTGATGAATACCTATAGGAATGGTCATGAACGGAAGAAGACCATTTATTGAAATGTTATGTAGACTTGGGACAGTATAGTACCTATGTTCATGACTACGTGGTCTGCGTTGGCTTCCATTCAATATATTTATCACATTCACCGAACTGCATCCTGGACTTGATTGATTACCTACATTTTCTATATTGTCATTGCAACCGTAGGGTATTGCGGTCCCCAATTCTCTAATCCAGTATTCCTCTCTTTGTAGACGGTAAGGTGTACTAAGTGTAGGATTATTTGTTTTATGATATATTTTCTCGCTAATCCTGACTTTCATGTTTAGAATGGAATGGTCAGGTTGGTTGAAATGTGCGTAAACATGTCGGGTCTTGTTGTCCTTGACCTCGTATCTATGTCCGCACATACGTTTGTTCAACCTATCTTTGGTTTCTCCTACATATATTAGTCCATAAAGAGAGCACTCTAAGCCGTAAATGAGATTCTTTGAGGAGCAATTCAGATCGTCGTATGTTCTTGTACAATAAGTTTTGATTATTAAATTACTTTTGAAATTTGTGTCTGTGATAAGTATGTTACATGTTTTGCAATTTTTTACGTGGCATGATGAAATTGTGCCCTGCGAGTGCTGATGGGGAAAATTTAAAATGTCATATAATGTTACTGAACAAGGTTTAATTTTAAGAATCTTGTTAGCTGTTAAAAGTAAACGACTTGTCTGAAACTGACTCCTGAGAATCAGTCAAAGTTGGTATTTGACGACTCTGGACAACTAATTGTCCCAATGAACCCGTGTCCATAGCTTCATCGGTAAGGGACCTTTTTAACCCGGGAGACGTCCCAGCCGGTATACGTTCCTTTTGATTTTTTATTCTCATGTCTAAAGTAAACTTAAGCTACTGAGCGGATGATATCCTCGGGGACGAACCGTCCACCAGCAGAGATATCGGCCCAGTGGTATGAAACAACGGCAGTAGAACACCGAAGGAACAAAGGAGGGAAATCCACAAAGATCGAAGTCCAAAGACATGGCCAAAACGAGAACACAGAAAACAATGGCGCCAGACGTAAAACAATAACTTTAGACAGCCACAAAGCACAGAAATAGAAATCACAACATTCAAACCAAAGGCACTCACAGTGTGAACTCCAGTGAAACTGAGAGTGACATCAGGTGCTCCGGAAGGGTAAGCATGTCCTGCTCTGTTAACATCACCAGTCACACTGTGAGTGAGTCAATCCAGGAAAATGTCAAAATCGGTAGTCAAATCCGGGAAGACGTGAATCTAGCTGAAGATGTCCACTTTCATTTGAGATACTGACACGTCATATCTGTCAATGGTGTTATGGTGACGGCCATAGAATTTTAAGTACCACTTTTTGAATATAAATCAGATTTGTGTTAACTTCAATCTTTAAAAAATTGGATGTCGTAACATGCAGTGGAACTTGGTAAACTTTAATATCCACTCGATCTTCATAATGTATTATTTTAAAAACGTTTTTATTATGTAACCCTGTAGGTGATTGTGAGAAAACTATAAATCTGAAAGTCGTCTTATAGAAAATAGTGTTGTGTGTCTTTATTTTGTATAGTGGAGCAACTGAAATCAAATTCTTAAGATTTTAATCAACCCACCTAACATCAGGCTACATTATACATAATTTGAAAGGTAATTTTGTTTTCTATCCATTTTTACCGTTCGGCAAATGGGGAAGTGGTCACGACTTTTTTAAATGAAGGTCAAAGGTAAAAATTCTGAAATCATTAATTTCAACGTGAAGTTAAAAAATTGACTTAAATGGTTATACATGTCTACAATAATATATTTATGAAGCATTGATAACAATTTAGACCACCTTTTTACATAAAACGATTCACAGGGAGTGAATTTACGAACAAGGTCCAAAAGCATGACTTGTCCTATATATAATACATCGGCAAACGAATACCGAAGGAAGAACGAGGAAAGGGGAATTCCAAAATCACAAATCTAACATCATGGCAATTCACAGCAACACGAATTGAGACAGTATGACAAAGACAAAATAAATAAACAAAAAAGAACAAGAACGTCACAAAACTAAAGCACTAGCAGTGTGAACCTCTATAACAAGAGGCTCTCAAGAGCCTGTATCGCTCACCTGGGCCATTGCTGACAAATACAGTCAAAAATAATAATACCAATGTTGAATGCCAATCTTGAATCTGTTCAGACAAGCCAGACACAAGAAGGGGACAAACTAAGGTCCATTGTGACAAAGTGTGATTCCAATTGGCCAAGTACTTTCAGAAGAGAAGATCTTGGAATATGTTTCCCCATAGGGTCCAATGTTAAACTAAGTTCCCCGCTGGTGGCCATCTTAGATGATGTGCAGACTTGCCGGACTCATTTTTGAAAGGGAACCACCTAACGACTTGCCGTACTCATTTTTGAAAGGGAACCACCTAACGACTATTCTGGCCAAATTTGGTTCCGATTGGCCTTGCGGCTTCAGAGAAGAATATCTTTGAATACCTTCCCATAGGGTCCAATGATAAAACCAGGCTTCACGCGCTGGTGGCCATCTTGGATATGATGCGGACTTGATAGACACTTTTTTGAAAGGGGACCAACTTAGGACTATTGTGAACATCAATATGTATTTGGAAACCAAATTTCATTGAAATCGGAAAATGTTGAATTTTCCCGCCTTTTTTTGCGGCCATTTTGAAAATGGCGGTCAACAAACAATTTTCAACATCTGTTTTGAAGTCGCATTATCAATATCTACTTGGAAATCAAATTTCATTGAAATCGGAAAATGTTGAATTTTCCAGCCTTTTTTGGTGGCCATTTTGAAAATGACGGTCAATAAAACAATTTTCAACAACGGTTTTGAAAACGCAACATCAATATATATTTGGAAACCAAATTTCATTGAAATCAGATAATGTTGAATTTTCCCGCCTTTTTTTGGCGACCATTTTGAAAATGGCGGTCAACAATTTTCAACACCAGTTTTGAAGTCACAACATCAATATCTATTTGGAAACCAAATTTCATTAAAATCGGACAATGTTGAATTTTCCCGCCTTTTTGGCGGCCATTTTGAAAATGGCGGTCAACAAACAATTTTCAACAACGGTTTTTAACTCGCCACAGCAATATCTATTTGGAAAACCAAATTTCATTGAAATCGGACAATGTTGAATTT
>MJUU01047332.1:36393-50488 GCA_002080025.1 Modiolus philippinarum | reverse complement strand
TGTCAGATTTTTGATATCTGCTACGGTTTTTGAGTTATTTGCCAAAAACAGCAATCTACCCCTACGTTCTATTTTTAGTAACAGCGGCCATGTTGTTTGGTCCTCGGACTAACCGAACACATTTTTTAAACTACATACCCTGGTGATGATCCAGGCCAAGTTTGGTTTCATTTGGCCCAGTAGTTTCAGAGGAGAAGATTTTTGAAGAAAAGTTTACGACGGACGGACGGACGGACGGACGGACGGACGACGGACGACGGACGACGGACGCCAAGTGATGGCAAAAGCTCACCCTGGCTTTAGCCAGGTGAGCTAAAAACTGAGGTGCTCCGGAAGGGTAAGCATGATCTGCTCCACGCGTGGCACCCGTCACACTGACTTTGAATAGTCCGGTTTTGTCACAGTCGGTGTTAGTCAGTCCGGTAACAAACCCTGAATCTACCCGAAAATATCTGTTCTCATTTGTGAAACAGAAACATTGTGATGGTCTGTAAAATCGTTGTGACGACCGTAAAACTTCTGTAGTGACAATTGCAACAGTAACTGAACATACCCTTGATTTATAAGTTTTTGAGACAGTAATTTCGCTCTGTTTACAAAATCGCCGTTCAAACTACAGGCACAGCAATAGCGAATGAGTTGTGAAATGTACACGCCATATACCGGAGAAGTGGGAATATTACTGCTCAAAAACGGGAAGTCCACTGTTGGAAAGTCGAAATCATCATGCTTGTCGTAAAGATTTGTTATCAAACATCAAGAGTTGTCAATCAAGAGGTAAAGGTCCGGGTATGATGCTGATGATGGTGTATCAATGGCTCTTTAATTTCGAGTTCATTTGGGTATATAAGATGAAATTTATCCTTAAATTGAGGATTGTTCAATGAAAGAACATCATCTATATAACGGAAACTGAAATTAAAGGATTTATTGTCTTTTTTCAGAACTAGCCCTTGTATGATTAACAATGAAGGGATATGGACCTGGCTTCATAAAAATTATAAATTACGTCGTCGGTAGCCTACAAACAACAACAAGATCATGGACTATATGTCAGGAAGATTTTTAGTTTTAAAAAAATGCATTTATGTATTTTTGGGGAGATTTTTTTAGTATTTTTCATTTTTTATTTAATATTTTTCATTTTTTTTTTTTTCATTTTTTGACATTTTCTTTTCTTAAGTACTTAGAAATAAAGACAATTAATGAGTTGCATTAAAAAAATATATTTTTTGTTGTTTTTCTTTATTATAATTATTATTTTTTTCCATTGGAGAAGAAGTAACATTTGCAAGTTCCAACGCATTGGATACATCAATCTACACTTCATAGATCATCATTATTACCATATGTAGTATACGAGTTTTCCATATCATTCCGATTCATTTCATTGTCATTCATGACATCATATTTCAACAAAGGGTTTTTTCACAAATTTCAGTACCGTGACAAGGACAAAGTTCTGTACAACTCAAGTTCTGATCATAACACATGCATAACTTGCTTGCTAAGTTTCTACCTTTACATCTTGCAGAAAATAAGAAGACATTTTCCCGGTGAATAATACTGGTTCAGGACATTCAGCTTCTTATTGCCACCCGTAGATATACGTTGAGCTAATAGATGGTTTGACAAAATGGCTAGACATCCATATTTGTGTTTCAATGCACGTCCTAAGCACATACTGATAAAAGACTGACTCAATAGGTCAAAACAAGCTAGACTCCTTGCAAGGAGCTAGCTTCACTCTTAATTTGTGAAAATCTGTGTGGTAAGAAGCAAATTTGGACGTCTGTCCACATTCCCAAACCATTTTAGCTAACCGTATATCTATGGATGGAGGAAAGGAGCTTAAGGTCCTGAACCAGTATTGTTCACTGGGAAAATGTCTATTGATTTTCTGCAAGATTTAAGCTGCACATGTTAAAACTCAGGAAGCAGACAACGGCATTAGAATACCGAAGGAACAAAAGCTGTTGTTATTACAAAAATCAAAGTCCAGATATATGGATAAAAATTGTACAGAAAAATAGGGACAGAAGACGTCCACAAATCACAGCATTCAGAACTAAGGCACTTATATAGTGTGAACTCCTATAAAAATCGAGAAGGACATCATATGCTCCGAAAGGGTAAGCATGTCCTGCCCCGCCGGTAACACAATCATTAGGCATATATTGTTTTTGATGGTCGGTTTAGTTGCAGATTAGTGCATGTCATTTTCCAACCTTCATAGGGGAACCCCGGGATATGGAAATAGGACCCAGTATTCCAGGCTGCGGGGGTACAATCCCTCAAAAGCTGGATGTCCGTGGCTGTGCGGGATGAATAAATACACAACCCATCTTTCGGATGGGATGTAAACTCAGGTCCACGTGTTGGAAGAAATGGCACGCTTCTTGCACGTTAAAGAATACTTGTAGCAAGCTCTTTTTTGAGTGGTCCGTAGGTGACTGGTAACAAGGCTATATTCCCACCCCTTTCGATTTACCCTTCTTTTCCAGTGGCAGTCAGAATGTTCCGTCCCATGACCCTTACCATACCCCAAAGTGATTATTTATTAACAAACTTGCTCTCGTCTTGATATAGCTGAAATAATGCTCACGTTAAACAATATTCAATCAATCAATCAATACAACCTTTATACGAAACCAATAAAAAATGCATGGTACGTGTTACTTCTCTAACCATCAAACAGGACAAAGGTAAAAATTTGAAAAGTTTTTTAACAATCATTATAGTTTTAAAACATTAACAAGGACAAATCAGTGGCACAAACATCACTAACGGTGACAAGACTAAATGTAAAAAGTATGATACACAAGACAACACCAAAATCAAAAGCACCGACACTGTGAACTCCCATAAAAACCGAGTGTGGCATCAGGTGCTCCAGAATGGTAAGCATGTCCTGCTTCGCCAGCGGCATCCGTCACGCTTTCAGTGAGTCAATCCAGGGTCAAGTCAAACCATGAAGGCGTGTTATCTAGCTGAAAATGTCCATTTTCATATGAGACACCGACACGTAATATTTTTCAGTGATGGCATGGTGACCACCATAGAATTTCTGGAGGAATCATAGAATCAAAGCTGAACAAGTCCCTGACTCAGCAGCTTTTGGTACAGTGTTTTTGCTCTTTTCAAAAAATTTCTGTATAGATACAAAAATACCAATGTTGCAGAAATAACAGTGAATTTCGTTGTGCTGTACACGTGTTTCAAGGAGTAACCCCTCATCAGCAGCATTAAAATCACTTCTAACATGGCTCTTGTTAATCGTCAACCAGTATAATACTCGATAACCATATATTTCACACATGCGCAAATGGTATCGGAATATAAGAAAACGAGATGAAAGACAACAATGTTTTTTAATTTTGTTCGTCTTAGTTTATGAAAAAATAAAGGTTAAGAACAGTTTTGAACTAAAACATGCCAATCAGACCCGTAAATGTATATTGTTTTGCTTTCGATTTGAATTTTGAACTTGTATCTGTTTGAAATCGTCAGATTGTCTATTGTGACGTCATAGACACGGACAGCAATGGAGGCGAGAAATCCGCCTTCTCTTAGGTCGCTTCAGAATGGAAAATTCCATTTTCTGTCATACTAGAATCGAAATAATTCATGGCAGGTATATGGTTATTTTTATTTAACCATGGGCTGGGCCTTTATATTCGTAAAGGACAAGGTGCGATAAGGGGTTGATTTGGCCCAAGATTAAGGTGAATTTCTCAGGATTTTCTTTCATGTTCGTTTCAAAGGTGAGATCCCATTTACAGAAAAAATACAAAAATTATAACCTATGACGTCACAATTGGTAGCGTTCTGATGTCATGAAAACGCTTCTTTTGAGCATTTTCATAGAAATATACTGAATTTGACAGATTTTCGAACAGTTTTTCTAACCGGAAATATCGAGCACATTCAAGAACCAATTAGATAATATACCAACTTATTGGTACCTCTCATATAAATATTTTTGCATGTGCTCTATATTTCCTATACAGAAAAGTAATCAAAATCAGTAAAATTTGTCATTTTTTTTACAAAATCTTCAATTTGTCCCTTCTTCTACACTACAAAACTCAGTAATCATACAGTAGTATTTGAAAACTGACCCTTAGAACATTTCTATGAGAAAATTCTATGAATTCCACCAAATTTATTTTTCAGGCCAAATAAGACCCTTACTGCCCCTACTCCTTTAACCCCTCGCTAACGCTCAGCGTTAAATTCGAATATAAAAGCCCAGCCCATGGTTAAATTTCCAATAACCATATACCTGCCATGAATTATTTCTTAAATAAGATGGAAAGCCATAATCCAAAACATAGATAGAAGTACTCATTGCAAAAAATGTCGAAATAGGAGGCCAAATCCAGTACAAAGGACATCCACCGAGTGCAATACATGGAAAAAAGCCTCAGTATTTTAAGGGGTTATAATTTTGATAAAAACAGTAAATTTCTATAAAACGCAAGGTAAAATTGTCATGTCAGACGAGTTTGACTATACTGGACTGGCGAATATCCTTGAGGACCTCTGGTCCACCAGCAGTGGCTTCGACCCAGTTGTTTCAAAATACAAAAATACCCAAGTTCCAGAAAAAACAGTGAATTCCGTTATGCTTTACACGTGTATCAAGGAGTAACCTCTCATCAGCAGCATTTGAATCAAATGATATGGAAAGCCAACTACATGCTCAACAGTAACGAATCAGCTGTGAAATGTTCACTCCATACGCTGGAAATGTAGATATAATTGCTGCTTAGAAGAGGAAAGTTCATAATTAGGAAGTTTAAATCGCAACGTTTGTCATATAGCTTAGATTTCAAACGTACATCTTCGTCAATGTACAACAAAAGACCTACTTAGATACGAGGCTGAAGTAGGTGTATCAGTAGTCTCTTTAATTTTAAGTTTATTTTTACGAATCTGGTGTAAATATTCCTTAAATTTGAGACTAGGAAGAGACAGTACATCGTCTATCTAGCAAGACATGCCCGTGTCATGAGCAGAACTTCAGTTGCACACAACTTTATTCTTGTCAAGGTACTATAATCTTTAATAACCATGGTCAAAATCTGATGTCAACATGAATGACGATGAATCGTAATGATTTGGAAAACTCATATAGTATATACAGTAGGAATGATGGTCTATGAAGTGTATTTTTGCTGACACTTGATTTGTTCAATGCGTTGTGCAACAACAGGCACATGCTACTTTTTCTCCAATGGAAACAAAAATGAAAACGACCCTCCACCCCCCCAAAAAAACAAATAAAAACACCAAAAAATACATTTCCATTAATGTGTAATTTATATCTTATGTTCACATGAAAACAAAAGGTAAATGAAAAATATGGAAAAAAACACAAAATTCAAAAAATTACAAAAAGTACTAACAAACCCAAAAATATATAAATAAACCATTTTTGTAAACCCAAAAACTTTCTGCGATCTTGCCTGTGACCTTGTCGTGGTTGTTGGGTTCCTGATGATATAATTTATTCCACCTAACTAACAAGAGACTTATTTCATGTATGCCACTAGGACATTCAGAGAATTTAAGTCAATTTAGGGGTAAATTATGGGCTTAATTGTCAGATGTATGACCCATAACGTCTTTGTTTAATTTGACTAAAACATCCACTTAGTATGTCGTTGATATTATGAACATCTCATAGGTCAAAAGGTCAAGGTCATTTCACAAACGGTTTTAGCAGAGAGCAAGTCATGTTTTTGGACTCCGCTTATAAATTCAAACCCTGTGAACAGCTTTATGTAGAAAGGTGGTCAAAATTGCTATCAATGGTTTATAAATATTTTATTATAGACATGTATAACCATTTTACTTAACTTTTCAACTTCATATTGAAATTAATGACTGAAAAGTGACTGAAATGAGATTATCAGAATTTTCAAAGTTTGACTTTTGACCTTAATTTTAAAAAATCGTGACCACTTCCAAATTTGACGAACGGTGAAAACGGATAGAGAACAAAATGACCTTTCGAATGATGAATAATATAGTCTGATGTTAGGTGGGTTGATTAAAATCCCAAACTAGACGCCTTTTTGAATTTCGTTGCTCCGCTAGTATGGTCGTGAGTTGTAGTGTGAAAGAAGGTTGTGTGTTTATGTGGTTGTTAGTTGTTTCGCCTTTTCCCGCGTTTTGCATGTTTGTCACGTGATTTCTTTGTCTTAATAAGTGTTTAAAAATGGCAGCGGACGTCTTTTTGTGCTGAGTAAATGTTTAAAGTTTAGACGATGGAGTGTGTCCCCAACTCCATTTCAATAGTTCGTTTTCATCAAGTTTCTGGACAAATCCATATTTAAAGCAATACACACCTTGCTTTATACATTTGTCGCCTCCTGAAGATTTACATACGCAACCAACAACATTGTCACACCTGTAATATTATTTGTAATATGAGGAATATAAAATAAAAACTAATCAATATACTAAAATGGTATGTTTGATGCTGAACGAATAACTGCTTTCTTCTCTCACGTTGATATCGATTCTGTACATCACGTCGTATCAATCGGGGACCAATATCGTCATTTAAGGCAAAACCATCAGGCTGAATTAAGATTTAAATTTTGAAACAGCTACATAGTATTGTCTTTAAATATAAAACTGAATAATATAAATTTTAATTTTGCAATTGGTCTCATGATGACTTTTTCTAGCTTAAGCGTGCCCAGCTGTTTATGAGATAAAGTTTCTAAAAATACATGGTAAGACCAAGCAACGGAATAATGCTTTTCTTGTTGTTCTTCTTCATGAGACCTTCAAAAGTGAGCTTTGCTCATATCTCATACTAAGCTCGGGACGGTGCCTAGCACTGGTTTGAGCGGAATCCATTGTTTATTATCGAACAACACTACATCCATGAATTTGAAATTAAAATTAACAAATAAATAATTAATTTAAAATTAACAAATAAATAATTAATAAATTTAGAATCAACAGGCAAAGGACTCTTTCTGCCATGCGTTGCCCGACAGTGTCCTAAGTAAGTGAACAATTACAACAAATAGACAAACACAGGGCGGTTATTAAGTCGATCATAAGAAACCTTGACATAATAAAATATTAGTGAGATGTGGGCACTATTAACAGGTGGTCAGAATAAAATTTGGAAGTTACCCCCAAAAAAATTTTAAAATGCCAAAATTTGAAAGTATGATACGATAATTTAAATATAAAGAAAGCATGTATGAGAATTATCAATCGATAATCAGCTGTAAATCAACAATTTTTAACTAGAATATTGAATGTCTAATACCAGACATGCCTGTTCTTGGTGTAAGAACATAAATCTAGTAATTATTTGAGTTTTAAATTATAAAATGATGTCAAAATTATGTAATTTGATATTATTATCTGTAATGTCGGTTTTTGGACGACAATGTAGGGCCACATATATTTATATGTTAATGTATCAATGTATTTATTCTATCAGTGTATTCTTTCCTTTTGAATAAAATGCACTAGGGTAGAATATTCACAACACCTAACTGACCAATCACATTCAAGTACTGACAATGACGGAACAAACACCAAGTTAGAAATACAATACGTTGTTTATGTAGACAAAAAATCTACACGCCGGAAAGAAAGTACGCTTACATTAACACGACATGGTGTTTTGTCGTCCTCTTTTTAAAAATTGTCTCACCTTTCGAAATTATGGCAATTACATTTGTCTTTGCATCTTTTTCCGTAGAACCCAACTTCACAAGGCTGACAGTATCGGTCGGTATCTTCCTTAAAGCGATAGTAACCCAATTTACATTCTGCAAAATAATCAGCCTAGATCACATTTAAGGTTTCCAATTATAGGCCTATTTCATTGTTGTCCTCTGTAGGAAAAGTTTTTGAAAGATTAAGTATTCAAAGAAGTTTATACTTTTATTTACTGTGAGGGCTTATTATATAGATATCAGTCCGGATTTATTCCTGGACACTCTACTGTACATCAGATAATAGAAATATATTATAAAATTTGTCTATCCTTGGATAATCATGAAACTAGTTGCTTAATATTTTGCGACACCTCAAAAGCGTTTGATAGGGTATGGCACAAAGGTCTTTTAGTTAAATTAAAATGATATAGCATCAATGGAAAACTTCTCAAGTGGTTTGAAAGTTATATATCTGGCAGAAAACAAAAAGTATCTCTAAACAATTGTACTTCCCCGTTATAGGAAGTAACAGCGGGTGTACCTCAAGGGTCACTTTTGAGGCTTCTGCTTTTCCTAATATATGTAAATGATATAGCAGACAATCTTATTTCATTATCACGATCATTTGCAGATGATACTTCTCTGTACTTCTCTCAAAATACTCAATTCGTACAAAATTGTATATCTAATCTATGTCGCCATTAATGTTTCTGTTTATATGTATCGGGAGAGGACGTTTCATAATGTTTTGTAACTTTTGTCCAATCCCTTTTGCAAATTTGTTTTTGCGAATAAAATATGTTTAATGTATATATTTAAGGATAATGGGGACAGCCGTCGCGTGATCAAACCAGAAAATGGCGGGGAAAAATTTAAAATGCTCCGAATGGAATGACATTTGACAGGAAGGTAACTTGGCATGTGTTGAAACGAATTTTTGGTGTTGAAAATATCAAAACAGGGACCAAAAACCAATTTTATTTGAAGACATGCAATTTCTTATTTTCAGAAAATTTTGTTAAACCTAAGGAGTATCTCCCTCTTGCATTTCGTGAGTGCAGATCTAAAAAGAATAAATGTTATAAGTAATCCAAGCTGTAATTGTGGATCTCCATATGAAGATGCTTTCCATTTTTTCATTGAATGTCCATTGTACATAAACCAGAGAACAGTCTTGCTCAGTGGTATTTATATTAATGATTTTCAAATCGAAATTTTACTTTTCGGAAATGATGACTACGATGACCAGACAAATTCATCTATATTTCAAAAGGTTCGATCATATATCAATCAAACTAAACGTTTTTAGGTACAAGTCAGTTCTTGATCTCAGCCAATTTCTTCTATTGGTTTTTTTTTTTCTTGTCTAGATTTTCAATTTCTTTCAAAATATTGTTTAAAAAATGTAAATTATTATGTTTAATTATTATTTGCCTTGCTGTCGTTTGATTATATTTATATTGTAAGGAGAGGACTTGCACTAAGTTGGTATAACTTGTGTCTAATCCTTTTGTTTATTTGCAATAAAATATTATTAAACTAAACCCTCTTGCATAGCTCTGTTCTTAGCTGATTTTGGCTCTCCTATTTAGATTCTATTGGTATTTTGTTCTCTTTCAGCTTTTGCATATTTCAATTTATGGATTTCCAAATGTTTTGATTTGATCTGCACTGAAGAGACATGATTTGTCGATATGCGCATATGCAGAAACTAAATTCACAGTAATTTCGATATTTTGTTATTGCTATGGGGAACAGAAAATGGCGGGAAAATTTCAAAAAAATTGCTCCAAATTGAATGAAATTTGACAGGAAGGTTACCTTCCGTGTGCAGAAACGAGTTTTGGTCTTAGAATATCAAAATTGGGACCGTTGCCATGGAAACAGAAAAATGGCGGAAAAAAATTCAAATTGCTCTGAATGGGATGAAAAAGGGAGATAATCTTGAAATAAGGTGCGAAAAAGGAAAATAATAATAAAATAACACAGAAAAGGGCTGAAAAGGGGAAAATAATTGTAAACAATAATTTCTTAATGTATTTGTAAAGACTTTGTCTCCTTTGGATTTACTCCATATCCCTTCATTAATTTTAGACTGGAGATTGTCTCTCCTGCAGTGTGGATTCCCCGTGAAAGAGATGTATGCTCTATATACATTTCAGTTATGGTGCACTTGTTCTTGAGAGAAGTTTTCATATGAATGCGCTATCATACTTTCAAATTTCGGTTTTTTCATTTTTTGTCATTTTAAATTGTTATTCTAACCACCTGTTTATTGTGCCCACGTCTCATGATTTTATTATGCCAAGTTTTCTTACTATTGGTTCGATGAGTGCCCTGTGGTTGTTTCAATGTTGTGATCGTCTTCTATTAGTCTTTTTGTCTGGCGATGGATAACAGCGATTGTAAGAACACTTTGCCAGTTAAGTTTATGTTTGTTGACGACCCCGCATCCATGGAGGTAAAAAAGCATGGAACAATAGGAAATACACACTAATTCCGGTCCCGGTCCTCTCTGTAGGACTCCTTAGAATTTGTAGATGACAACCTTTTAGCATTTTTGTTCAACAGTATGTAAAAGGTTATCCACTTCCGATTTGGCATGTGCAACCTACAACTTCCTGTCCTAGTCAAATGAAGGCCGTATACAGTCACTTGACTATGCTGGTTTGGTTTTGGTGCCGCAAGCACAGCCGGTGAAATCACTTCCGTTTTTTGTTTTTTTTTGGGTTTTTTTTTTTTTTTTGTACCAGTAACGGCAAAATTTTTTGAGGGGAGGAGGGCAATGTTGTCACCTTTGAATGCTTGGAGGTCTCTTAAAAGCCTGGTTTGCTATACTGATTTTTTAACATATTATTGTGGGGGCCTGGGTTGCTATACTGATTTTTCAACATATTATTGTTGTGATTTCAAATATTATATTCAATGAAAAAATCAAATTTTGAATGACACATTTTTTCATGGCATGAAATGTGGTCCATCAAGGGTCAAAAAGGCGTAGAAAAATTGCATGTTAAGGGAGTATTTTGGTAATTATGAAGCTACGAGGTGGCAAGATTAAATAGAAAAATATGAAAGGTTATGGAGTAAATGTACACGTTACAAAAACTCACACGATACATAGAAAACTCCAGTTTATCAAGGACAGGGCTTTTATTCCTGTCTACTCTATGTTATCACATATTCAATAGTCATAGCTTATACTATTGATATCACATATTCAATAGTCATAGCTTATACTGTTGATACTTTTCCCCCCTACCAACAGCATTCACATTACAGTCTGCCCTGATATATCGTTGTTGTTAATTCCCATGAACACCAAAGGACAGGTTACTCTTGTCCTATATATCTCGAGACAAAAAGCCTGGTAAGGGGTTTACAAATTTTAGGTAACAACAACAACTATAGTACTACAATATATCCAAAAACAAAAACATTAAATGGTAATTTTTTCCTTGGTATTGTGTTATCATTAACTTTGCGGATTTTATGCATATTATTTTTTATCATTCCTTTATATTGAGAATAGAAAATAATGGAGCCAACAATTAGAGGAGTAAAACAAGACGAATGAATTTGGAAATACTTATAAGCAATCATATTAAACATAATCAAGGATTGTGCCATGAAAAAGATGATGTTTATTTTTTTTTATATATTCATCTTTCTTTTATTTTTTTCTTCATCAACATATCTATTCTCGTCCGTCTTGACTTGTTTGAGATCTGGATTCACTCCCCNCCCCCCGCCCCCTCTTTCCAAAAAAAAAACAAACAAACTTAAAACAAACAAACAAACATAAACAAATAAATGACAACCTTAACATATTGACAAGCGGCACTGTTCTCAAATTCTGAATGACTTTTATGAATTAATATAATACGGTTGAGTAAGTGACATTTTAGGGATGTAATCTTTTTTTTTTTATTTGCTGTTTTGCATTTGTCCTATTTTGGTTCATTGTGATGCAGCTGACACTAAAACGACAAAAATTACACTATTTCATACCTATACATTTTCCATCTACCTTGTAGAAATGGGCACAACACTTGTCGCTGCAAAAAAAGAAATACAGTAATTAAGCGACCATTGCTATAAAACGAAAAACTAAAAAAATCAGCCCCACAAGATCAGCATGTTGAATTCAAGGTACTTGTATTTTACATGAAATACTTAAAATGAATTTGAACAGGATGACCTGATTTTATTTCGGAAGCAGTGGCTTGTTTTTACATCAAGAGTGTTTGACATCAACGACGGAAATGTTACAATGGCGGTCTAAGCTGATACCACTGAAAACATGCCCTTGTTATGATTTATATCTTGCATCTTACGCCATCATTTATTTAGATATTGTAGATCAAATACAAACAAAACATGCTGTTTTAGAATGTAGGTGTCCCCATACTGTACTAGAATGTAGGTCTCGCCATTGGTTGATATATGATATTTTACGAAAGGATATTGAGTAAATGAACATGAGGCCATAGAGATTGAGTAAATGAACATGAGACCATAGAGTTAGAGAAGTAACACGTACCATGATTTTTAATTGGTTTTGTCTCAGGGTTAGCAAAATGCATTAACCAATCAACAACCTAACAGATCTTTCAAAAATATATATGCCTCACTTACCGTATGACGGGTGCTGTTAACAGAGCAGGACATGCTTACCCTTCCGGAGCACCTGATGTCACGCTCAGTTTCACTGGAGTTCACACTGTGAGTGCCTTTGTTCTGAATGTTGTGGTTTCTGGTTCTGTGCTTTGTGTCTGTCTGGCGTCATTGTTTTTGTGTCTAACGTCATTGTTTTCTGTGTTCTCGTTTTTGCCCTGTCTTTGGACTTCGATTTTTGTGAATATCACCCCTTTGTTCCTTCGGTATTCTACTGCCGTTGTTGTACCATAGCTCATATGTTACCTCAAACTGCAATAATTTTAATGAGCTGTATGGCCATTTCGGAAATTTATTCCTCATCAGCAGCACTAGAACCCAAAACAAAGGAAATCCATAATTTCAAAAAATGTTAAAATGCTTAAAACCAAACGAAATCCGAATAAACAGTAATATCAAATATAGCTAAGGACAAAACTACGATGGAAGGAATTAATCCTTTGGTTTTAGAATTATGAGCATACAGTCTCATGTCGCTTTATTACTGTTTATATAAATGAGGCGTTTTATCTCTAACCCGACACTTGTTCAGAAAACGAATCTTTTTTCTGCTGTTACTTTATCAATAAGAGACATTAAACAAATACACGAAACATAACATTTCTCATATGACGGGTGGTGCATGCATTGGGAGTAACCGCTTTTCATGTCGAAGAACCATGTCTTGCTCCTTAAGGATTTCATATTCCACGCTTCCTTATATTTTATTTCATCTCGAGAATACGTAGCATATTTAATATTTTTGCTGAAGGTGACGAAATAAATATTTTCAGAGATATTGTTGTTTTTTTTTATCTTCTTTCAGCTGCTTTATGCCTAAGTGACATGGAAAATTGATAAAAAAAACAAAGTAGAGGTCGAAACTGCACATTTGAAAATTAACATAAATTCTTGGACGGTTTTGGCATACCTGTATTTAGAGTTTGCAATGGACAAAAAACCTAATCTAGTAAAAATAGCTCAGTAAATAAAAGTGATAACAAAAGACCGAATCAATTATAGGGAGAGACCAGTAAGGAAAATCCGTATTAACAGAATCAAGAAAACTCAACCCGACACAGAACATTACCGACTTTATCAGGAAATGTAACTCTGTCAATCAAGTATAAACTGGTTAAAGGTGATTGTACTGGTACCTGTGTAGTATTAAAGGAGTAATCGATACGTGCTTACAATGGTTTAAAAAATCATCGTTATATTTTTTAAATATTTTTGTATCAAAATAAATGTATAATTTATGAAATAAATATCTGTTTAAAGAGAACCTTATAATTATCACAGGACTTTTTAAAAACATCTCTAAACATCAAAAGTTTCATAGTTGTTTACTACACAACACACAAATTTGTAAACACCAAAAATATGGTCATTTATTGACTAATTAAGCCACAAGTACCACACGTGTGTACAGGTAAAATTGTTTATTGGGGCAATCAACAATACGGATGTGTGTCAAATTAACAAGGTCATAAAACATCACTGATGATGTGACAAATCAATAAGGCGATAAAGTGTCTGTTACATTGTATGGTCCCAAATCGAGTTACTTTGATTTTTTTAAAATTTTGTGCAGAAACAAACTTTGAATATAGCAATTCAACAAAATCAAAGGGTTGCTGACCAAGTGGATGCAAAGTTTTATGCATTTATTTTGATTTTATCTTGAATAAAGTAGTGACAGACCAGCCTTTACTTCATACAGTTTTCTTATAATTCAC